>CM035174.1:96668067-96732920 GCA_020205615.1 Panax quinquefolius | reverse complement strand
CAAATGGGATGCAAATCGGGATAACTCCATGAAACTTAGCTTACGTCTTTGCGACACGTTCATATTGTTTTGCTCCGACGATGAACTCGAACCTCCTTCATGTGATTTAATACTTTCGGAAAGTACTTGTCGTTGAACAATTCTTGGAACTTCTCCCAAGACATCTTTAATGCGGCGGATTGAGTACGCTTTCTGATTCCCACAATGTCTGCCTCTCCTCACAATATGAAGGTGGCAAAGGGAACCTTTTCTCCTCGAAACATCCCAGACATCAAATATCTTGGTGATGCAGCTTTATCCGTCTCTGCGGTAAGTGGTTCTAGCTTTCCCAAAAACTCCGGTGGTCCCGACTCCTTGAAGCGCTTAGCGGTGGCCGTGCGTAGGTTGCCATTGTTTCCACCGTATTTTGAATAAGAACTTCCTAAATGCGATGTTGCATGAATTGCATAAAGCCTCTGAACATCCCATCGTTCACCATTTTATCGGTGTTATTGTTTACACGACAAAATAAATCCAACCCCATTCTAAGTTCGATGTCTAAATACAACTTCATGTCGTGCAAAATCAACGACAACACATATCTTGTGAGTTTAAATACAACTATTGTCTAATAGGCGATTATAAAAACTTCAAAGGGTCCTCATTACAATTATTGATACGCTATTTCACGAAATAGTGAGGACTACTAATGCAACCATCTGAGATGATCGATCCATTCCCATTTAGTCCCAAATTATATTCTCATTTCACGAAGAAACGATTGAAAGAAAGGGTGAGCTCAACTAGCCCGATGAAAATATTATGACTAAGATAATATCTGACAAATTATCGTTAGTCTTGAACGAGGAAAAATCGATAAAATATAATGAGACAACAAGTTTTAGATCAACAATTGCGGTGGAATAAGCAATCCATTAGAAGAGTCAGTAGAGAAAGAATTCTACTATCTTCTATGAATTTAAAGTCCATCATCAATATTTTATCCTGTAACATCAATCGATACACATCTTTAATCAAATATTCATCTTTTTGCCTTCTGAGGGCGAAGATATTCATTTATATCACCGGTTGGTCGTATTCATCTCAACACACATTCATCTTTTGCTTTCTGGGCAAAGATATTCATTAGGTAATCATTCATCTTTGCACTACTGAATATTCAGATATTCATCGATTAATCATTCATCTTTTTTACTGAGGCGAAGATATTCAATAATATCATCATTTAGGACCCGAGGATGATGAAAAAATATTTTAAAGAAAATGAATCCGATGAAACAAAATAACAAATATTAGAGATTAAGTATTACGGTTTATCGAAGATCAATAATACTTCATAATAACCAATTTTGAAGCAAAATTCAAGAATAAAGATCAAAACATGGATACTGATCAAAGATAGTAACCATAATAGACACCTTGGATAAAAGAAGAAAAAAATTTTATTTTTGAATTGAATAGTGTAAGTATTAAATGAATAGTCTTGAATCGTGAATAGTGTTGTATCGTGAATAGTAACTCAAACACCAAAAGATAGAAATTCCACAAGAAAATCATCATGCTTCGTGAATAGTACTCGAATAGTAACTTTCGTGAATAGAACTAGAATAGTAACTTCGTGAATAGTAACCCCAACATGAAAAGTTCCAAATTTGATAAAAGTTCGAACCATATTTGGCGTAATGATATTGAAGAAATAATATCACTTCTGAAAAAAATAACATCCTTACCTCAAAAAGATAATACTTACATTTGGAATCTTTGGATATAGTCTTTGAAGGAACTTGCAAATAGCAACAACTCTCAAAGTATCAAAATACTCACAAGAATACACTTCGATATATATAGAGAAAAGAAAATATGAATTACGGTGTGATTTTCAATTCTAACTAAGCACCTATTTATAGGAAAATGCTTAGAACACGCATGAAGACTAACTTTTCTTTTGACGATGGCTTTACATATTCTTATTGCCACCCACCACATTTGAAATTCAATTGAGCACATTTCTCACCAACCAATTCTAGAATTTTCCAAAATGTTTTATCATTTAAACAATAATCGAAACTTTAATAATTCATAGAAAATAATCCGTTTATCGGAAAAATCTGAATTTTATGTCCATTCCACACGAAATCGAATTCTCTACAACTTTGTAGCTTTGAGTTTTCAAATTCGAAATGCGAAAAATACGAAAATCCACAAACGGATGATTTTTTTAAATACTTCAATCAAATAAAATCTTGATAAAACATCTCTCGGCATTAATTCCTTCATTAATAACCACATAAATAAATCCATCATTTATATCCACATAAAATAAATATTTCCTTATCATATGAATCAATAATTAATTATTCACAAATAATATTACGAATCACATTTATGATGAACCAGTATTTCCCGAGAAGAGGGGCTTTCGATAAAATTTCTCCTTCTTGGCGTAGCATGATTAGGTGACCAAACCTCTCCTTGTGAGAACTTTCTAGACATTGCCAATAATCTTTATCTAATAATATTATTCAAATAATATGAATTATTGATCGATAATGGAATCTTGTGCGTTGACAATTATTGAACAACAATAATATAAAATATCAACGCAATGATTATTGAATCAATAAAATAAAATATTGAGCGATAACTCTTGTGACAATTATTGAGTAGTGCCTTCTTACGTAAGGATCGATAATTCAACAATCTTTGTGCGATCTGGTATGTCTTCTTTGTGCGACCACGCGTATTCTTATTTTAACCACCGGGTATTCAATGATCTTAACGGTAACAACTACTGTGGTTATTTATAACAACCCAAACTTTGTCGTTTTCTTCATCAAGCGGTTTATCCGTTATGGGGCCCTGAAATGGCTTTGCGCCGTCGTGCGAATATTCCCAAACGGAAAAGAATATTCCACGACCAAACGAATATTCCCAAAACATGATGAATATTTTATAACCACTTGCTTATTTTGCAAAATTTGCACATTTCACCCATAACAAAAGTATTATATCAAATTAATACCTTATTATTCACAATAATAAATAGAGGAAATTTGATTTTATTCATTAAAAAGTTGGGGTCTTACAACCTCCCTCCTTATGAAATTTAGTCCTCGAAATTGGCGTGCGTACTGGTGTGTTTGAAAAAAGGTGAGGATACCTCGCTTTCATTTTGATTCCAACTCCCAGTTCATTTCTTGATAGCATGGTTCCTCCACAAAACCTTAACTTGTGGTATAACCTTTGTGCGTGGGACATATTCTTTCTATCCAAGATCTTGGCAGTGTACCTCCTCGTCGTTAAATCTTGGCTATCTCGTCGGTTCTAACGCATAATGTGGTTTGGGTCGTCCACATATTTACGTAACATCGATCGTGAAAAACGTTATGAACAGCGGCATACTTAGCGTTAAAGCGAGTCTATAGGCCACGATTCTACTTGATCGAGGATTTCAAATAAATCGAAGGCTTGAGCTTTCTTCTCTTCATCGACTCTTACTTCTAGAATAACGCATTCTTGCACCTTCTTCTTTATATTCATCAGCTCCAGTGTGTAGCTTGAGCGGTTTTAACTTTATCGATTAAAGTCTATTCTACTCGTATATTCTATTCGTATATTCGTTATCTTCACGTGGGTCCCTAGAGTCTTTAACTCTATCTTCATCATTTGTAAGTCATATAAAATAGATTTTTGTGTTAACAACGTCGCTTTTCAAATGCATACGATCTTCTCTACTCAACGCGTCGGCTACCACTTTCGCTTTTCCACGATGGTATTGAATGAATACGATCGTAATCTTCAACGACTCGAGCCAGCGTCTTTGGGCGCATTATATATTCGTTTTGGTTGAAGAAATATTTAAGGGTTTTAGAAATGGGTTTTATCTTTGAAATTGATACAAAATTCGATTTCACACTCTGAGGTAGGCTAAGAAGTCCTTGAGAATCGTCGGAGATTTATTAACAATAGAAATATCATTTAAAAGCGTGACTCTCATCCAAGACTTGGATAGCACATGAAATGAAGGTTTCTACTAACGAAGTTTCAATCGATAAGTCAAAGTTTAACTTCTCTAGAGTTAAATTTAAACATTGGCGTAAGCGAAGAGATAAAATAATGGGTAGAACAAGGTATCTAATAAGGTATAGACTTCACAAAATTTATAATTAACTAACTTGCGTACTAACCGTTGGGGTTACTCGCTCTTTGAAGAAGTCACGAAAAACTCTTCCTGAAACCACCAGACTTTGTTTTGTCATATATCCACCTTTGGTGCCACCGTCCCAATTGGACTTGATTTATTCTGAGGACAAAATCGAGCTATGTGACAGTCTTTTCCACAATTAAAACATATCTTGGAAAGTCTGTGAGCAGTTTGGACTTATATGTCCTCTCCTCTCTTGCATCTGTAGCATCTAATTGGCGGTCGTTCTCCTCCCCAAGAATTTGTTCTTTGGTCTTTGGTGTTTGTTCTTGAGCGTCTTCCGTCATCGTTAAATCTTCTCTTCTTGAAATTTCCACTTGAATCATTTCTTCTATTATCTTGGCCATGATTACCACCGAAGTGGTTACCATTTACTGGCATGATAATTTCTTCCACGATGGTTATCATTGTTCGATGGCCGTTGTCCATCCGATATGCGATTATTATCGTGTTGTTGCTCGTTATCCTTCGGTTGGGGTGGCTCATTATCGCTCTCCACTAAGCGAGCCCTATTCACAACATCTGAATATAAACAAAGTTTGTGAGAAATGAGGTATTGGCGTATTTGGGTTTTCAAACCTCGCGAAACATTAGTGTCATTCGTTCCTCATTATCAACCAAATGGGATGCAAATCGGGATAACTCATGAAACTTAGCTTCGTCTTGCGACACGTTCATATTGTTTTGCTCGACTTGATGAACTCGACCTCCTTCATGTGTGATGAATACTTTCGGGAAAGTACTTGTCGTTGAACAATTCTTGGAACTTCTCCCAAGACATCTTTAATCGGGCGAGATTGAGTACTTTTCTGATTCCCACGATGTCTCGCCTCTCCTCACAACATGAAGGTGGCAAAGGAACCTTTTTGCCTCGGAACATCCCAAGACATCAAATATCTTGGTGATCTGCTTTATCCACGTCTCTGCCGTAAGTGGTTACGGCTTTCCCAAAAACTCCGTGGTCCCGGCTCCTTGAAGCGCTTAGCGGTGACCAACCGTGGTAGGTTGCCATTGTTTCCACCGTATTTTGAATAGGAACCTCTTTACTTTGATGTTGCATGAATTGCATAAAGCTCTAAACATCCCATCGTTCACCATTTGATCGGTGTTGTTTGTTTACACGAGGATTATTGTCTTCTGTTGCACATTATCCACGGTGTATTGATTAAAGGTGTCTCCATTCTCTCATTCACTCCATCGTTAATATTTCCCGATGCCATTCTTAAATCTTTGCCATAAAACAAGGGTTAATTAACAAATCACATATTATCCTATATCTCTACGTGAGCCAATTAAATACCAAATAAACTTAGGTAGGTCATACTAGCGAAGAATTTCCCGTCTCTCCCCTCCTAGTTCTTGTCTCACATCTCGGCCGGGATCATATCCTAAGCTTTGATACCAACTGTGTGACGACCCCAAAATAGGTCCATTCCATCCAACCCATTCTCGAGTCGCCAAATACATGGTACAAAAAAAAAATACAACTTCAATGAATACAATTGTCGTGCAAAATACGACAACACATATCTTTATGAGTTTAAATACAACTATTGTCTAATAGACGATATAAAAACTCAAAAGGGTCCTCATTACAATTATTGATACGCTATTTCACGAATAGTGAGGACTACTAATGCAACCATCTGAACCAATCGATCCATTCCCGACTAGTCCCAAATATATATTCTCATTTCACAAGAAGAACATGGAAAAAAAGAAAAGGGTGAGCTCAACTAGCCCGATGAGAAAATATTATGACTAAGATAATATACAACAAATTATCATTAGTCTTCAACAGGAAAAATCGATAAAATATAATAGACAACAAGTTTTAGATCAACAACTGCGGTGAATAAACAATCCATTAGAAGAGTCAAGTAGAGAAAGAAATTCTACTATCTTCTAAGAATTTAAAAGTCCATCATCAATATTTTATCCTCAGTAACATCAATCAATACATCTCTTTAATCAAATATTCATCTTTTTTACACTACAGGGCCAAAGATATTCATTTTATATCACCAAATTAGTCATGTTCATCTCAACACTGTTCATCTTTCTTTCTACGGGCCAAAGATATTCATTAGGTAATCATTCATCTTTTACACTACTGGCCAAAAGATATTCATCGATTAATCATTCATCTTTGCACTACAGCCCAAAGATATTCGATAATATCATCATTTAGGATGAGGATGATGAAAAATATTTTAAAGAAAAATGAATCCAATGAAACAAAATAACAAATATTATTAGGATTAGTATTACAGGTTTATCCAAGATCAATAATACTTCATAATAACCAATTTTGAAGCAAAATTCAAGAATAAAGATCAAAACATGGATACAATCAAAGATAGTAACCATAATAGACACCTTGGATAAAAAGAAGAAAATTTCATTTTTCGAATTGAATAGTCTTAGTATTCGTGAATAGTGTAATATCGTGAATAGTGTCAGACATCGTGAATAGTAAAATCTTCAACACAAAAGATAGAAATTCCACAAAAAAAATCATCATGCTTAAGTGAATAGTACTCGTGAATAGTAACTCATGAATAGTAACTCATGAATAGTAACTTCATGAATAGTAACCCCAATGAAAAGTTCCAAATTTGATAAAAGTTCCAACCAATATTTCGGCATAATGATATTGAAGAAATAATATCACTTACGAAAAAAAATAACATCCTTACCTCAAAAAGATAATACTTACATTTGGAATATTTGGATATAGTCTTTGAAGGAACTTGCAAGTATATAACACTCACTCAAAGTATCAAAATACTCACAAGAATACACTCGATAATATAGAGAGAAGAAGAGAAAACTTATTTTACGGTGTGATTTTCAATTCTAACTAAGCACCTTATTTATAGAAAATGCTTAGAAACATAGTAGAAGACTAACTTGCTTTACCGATGATTTTACATTACTACTATTGCCACCCACCACATTTGAAATTCAATTGAGCACATTTCTCACCAACCAATTCTAGAATTTTCCAAAATGTTTTTATCATTTAAACAATAATCGAAACTTTAATAATTCATAGAAAATAGCTGCTTATCGAAAAAAATCTGAATTTTATGTCCATTCCACACGAAATCGAATTTCTCTACACAACTTTGTAGCTTTGAGTTTTTCCAAATTCCAAATGAAAAATATGCAAAATCCACAAACGGATGATTTTAAATACTTCCAATCCGACAAAATCTTGATAAAACATCTCAATTAATTCCTTCATTAATAACCACATAAATAAATCCATCATTTATATCCACATAAAATAAATATTTCCTTATCATATGAATCAATAATTAATTATTCACAAATAATATTACGAGAATCACATTTATGACAACCAAAGTTATTCCCGAAAGAGGGGGCTTTCCGATAAGGATTTCTCTCTTCTTGGCGCGCAATTAGGTGACCAAACCTCTCCTTGATGAAACTTTCTAGACATTGCCAATAATGCTATCTAATAATATTATTCAAATAATATGAATTATTGATCGATAATGGAGATCTTGTGTAGTGACAATTATTGAACAACAATAATATAAAATATCATCAACAACAATTATTGAATCAATAAAATAAAATATTGAATAGGTAATTACTGTAACAATTATTGAGTAGTGCCTTCTTACGTAAGGATCAATAATTCAACAATCTTTGCAATACCGTGTGTGCTCTTTCTTGACCACGCCAGTATTCATCGTATTTTAACCACCGGGTATTCCAACAGTCTTAACGGTAACAACTACGCCGTTATTTATAACAACCCAAACTTTGTCATTTTCTTCATCCGACAGTTATCCGTTATGGGGCCCACAAATGGTCACATTGGTCGTCGAATATTCCCAAGCGAAAGAATATTCCACGACCAAACGAATATTCCCAAACAATGATGAATATTTTATAACCACTTGCTTATTTTGCAAAATTTGCACATTTCACCCATAACCAAAGTATTATATCAAATTAATACCTTATTATTCACAATAATAAATAGAGGAAATTTGATTTTATTCATTAAAAAGTTGGGGTCTTACAACCTCCCCTCCTTATGAAATTTCATCCTCGAAATTGACGTACGTACCTGGTGTTTCGAAAAGGTGAGGATACCTCGCTTTTTTTTGATTCCAACTCCCAGTTCATTTCTTCAATAGCATGGTTTCTCCACAAAATCTTAACTTGTGGTATAACCTTTGTGCATAGGACATGTTCTTTCCTATCCAAGATCTTGACAGGTACCTCCTCGTACGTTAAATCTTCGGCTATCTCGTCTGGTTCTAACGCAATAATGTGGTTTGGGTCGTCCACATATTTACGTAACATCGATACGTGAAAAACGTTATGAACACGCGGCATACTTAGCGTTAAGGCGAGTCTATAGGCCACGCTTCTACTTGATCGAGGATTTCAAATAAATCAAGGCTTGAGCTTTCTTCTCTTCATCGACTCTTACTTCTAGAATAACGATTCTTGCACCTTCTTCTTTATATTCATCGACTCCGTGTGTAGCTTGAGCGGTTTTAACTTTATCGATTAAAGTCGATTCTACTCAGATATATTTCGTTATCTTCTTCACGTGGGTCCCTAGAGTCTTTAACTCTATCTTCATCATTTGTAAGTTATATAAAATAGATTTTTGTGTTAACAACATCGCACTCAGAAACGCATACGATCTTCTACTCAACGCGTCGCCTACCACGTTCGCTTTTCCCACGATGGTATTGAATGGTACGATCGTAATCTTCAATGAAATTTCGAGCCAACGTCTTTGGCGCATTATATGTTCGTTTTGGTTGAAGAAATATTTAAGGGTTTTAGAAATGGGTTTTGTACTGGGGTCAATACAAAATTCGATTTCACACTCTAGGGGTAGGCTAAGAAGTCCTTCGAGAATACGTCAGGAGATTTATTAACAATAGAAATATCATTTAAAAACTGTGACTCTCATCCAAGACTTGGATAACACATGAAATGAAGGTTTCTACTAACGAAGTTTCAATCGATAAGTCAAAGTCTAACTTCTCTAGAGTTAAATTTAAACATTGAGCGCAAGCAAGAGAGATAAAATAATGGGTAGAACCGGTATCTAATAAGGTATAGACTTCACAAGAATTTATAATTAACTAACCCGTGCTAACTTCGTTCGGGTTACTCGCTCTTTGAGAAGTCACGAAAAACGCTCTTCCTGAAACCACCGACTTTGTTTTTGTCCAGATCCACCTTTGGTGCCACCGTCCCAATCGGACTTGATTTATTATGAGAAAAATCGAGCTATGTGACCGCTCTTTTCCACAATTAAAACATATCTTGGAAAGTCGTGAATAGCTTTGGACTTATATGTCCTCCTCTCTCGCATCTCAGTAGATCTAACCGATGGTCGTTCTCCTCCCTAGAATTTGTTCATTGGTGTTTGGTCTTTGTTGCTTGACGCTTCCCGTCATCGTTAAATCTTCTCTTCTTGAAATTTCCACTTGAATCATTTCTTCTATTATCTTGGCCATGATTACCACAGAAGTGGTTACCATTTCTAGCATGATAATTTCTTCCACGATGGTTATCATTGTTCGATGACCGCTGTCACCACCAATGATTATTATCGTGTTGTTGCTCGTTATCCTTCGGTTGGGTTTGGCTCATTATCGCGCCCACTAATCGAGCCCTATTCACAACATCCGAATATAAACAAAGTTTGTGAGAAATGAGGTATTGACGTATTTCGAGTTTCAAACCTCGCAGAAACATTCGTTCCTCATTATCAACCAAATGGGATGCAAATCGGGATAACTCCACAAACTTAGCTTCGTACTGCGACACGTTCATATTGTTTTGCTCCAGCTTGATGAACTCAACCTCCTTCACGTGACGAATACTTTCGGGAAAGTACTTGTCGTTGAACAATTCTTGGAACTTCTCCCAAGACATCTTTAATGCGGCAGATTGAGTACGCTTTACAGATTCCCACAAGTAATCTGCCTCTCCTCACAACATGAAGGTGGCAAAGGGAACCTTTTGCTCCTCGGAACATCCCAAGACATCAAATATCTTGGTGATCTGCTTTATCCACGTCTCTGCCGTAAGTGGTTCGGCTTTCCCAAAAACTCCGGTGGTCCCAGCTCCTTGAATCGCTTAGCGGTGACCAATCGCGTTTGCCATTGTTTCCACCGTTTTTGAATAAGTCTCCTTTACCGATGATGTTGCATGAATTGCATAAAGCCTCTAAACATCCCATCGCTCACCATTTGATCGGTGTTTATTGTTTACACGAGGATTATTGTCTTCCTCGCCGCACCTTATCCGGGTATTGATTAAAGGTGTCTCCACTGTCTCATTCACTCCATCGTTAATATTTCCTGATGCCATTCTTAAATACTGCCATAAAACAAGGGTTAATTAACAAATCACATATTATCCCTATACTCTGACCGACCAATTAAATACCAAATAAACTTAGGTAGGTCATACTAGTGAAGGAATTCCCCGTCTCTCCCCTCCTAGTTCTTGTCTCACATCTCAGCCAGGGATCATATCCCTAAGCTTTGATACCAACTGTGACGACCCCAAAATAGGTCCATTCCATCCAACCCATTCTGAGTCGCCAAATACATGGTACAAAAACAAAATACAACTTCAAGAATACAATTGTCGTGCAAAATACGACAACACATATATCGTGAGTTTAAATACAACTATTGTCTAATAGATAAAGATAAAAACTCAAAAGGGTCCTCATTACAATTATTGATACGCTATTTCACGTAAATAGTGAGGACTACTAATGCAACCATCTGAACCATCAATCCATTCCCCGACTAGTCCCAAATTATATTCTCATTTCAAGAGAAAAAAATGGAAAAAGAAAAAAGGGTGAGCTCAACTAGCCCAGTAAGAAATATTATGACTAAGATAATATACAACAAATTATCATTAGTCTTCAACAGGGAAAAATCTGATAAAATATAATAGACAACAAGTTTTAGATCAACAACTGCAGTGGAATAAGCAATCCATTAGAAGAGTCAAGTAGAGAAAGAATTCTACTATCTTCTATGAATTTAAAAGTCCATCATCAATATTTTATCCCTGTAACATCAATCAATACACATCTTTAATCAAATATTCATCTTTGCACTGTGGGCCAAAGATATTCATTTGTATCACCAGTTGGTCATGTTCATCTCAACACCTGTTCATCTTTGCACTACGGGCCAAAGATATTCATTAGGTAATCATTCATCTTTGCACTACAGCCCCAAAAGATATTCATCGCTAATCATTCATCTTTGCACTCTACAAGCCAAAGATATTCAAGAATATCATCATTTAGGACCGAGGATGATGAAAAAAATATTTTAAAGGAAAACGAATCCAAAGGAAACAAAATAACAAATATTAGAGGATTCAGATTACGCTTTATCCAAGATCAATAATACTTCATAATAACCAATTTTGAAGCAAAATTCAAGAATAAAGATCAAAACATGGATACAATCAAAGATAGTAACCATAATAGACACCTTGGATAAAAAGAAGAAAATTTCATTTTCTGGTGAATAGTGCCGTATATAAGTGAATAATAAAGTCAGATATCGTGAATAAAGTGTCGTATACGTGAATAGTAACTCCGACACCAAAAGATAGAAATTCCACAAGAAAAATCATCATGCTTCGTGAATAGTACTCGTGAATAGTAACTCGTGAATAGTAACTCATGAATAGTAACTCGTGAATAGTAACTCATGAAATAAGAACCCCATATGAAAAGTTCCAAATTTGATAAAAAGTTCCAACCAATATTTAAATAATATCACTTACGAAGAAAATAACATCCCTTACCTCAAAAAGATAATACTTCCGGGTCGAATATCGGATATAGTCTCAAAGAAACTTGCACCGTAATATAATAACACTCAAAGTATCAAAATACTCACAAGAATACGCTCGATAATATAGAGAGAGAAAGAGAAAAACTTATGAATTCGTGTGATTTTCAATTCTAACTAAGCACCCTATTTATAGGAAAATGCTTAGAACGCCATAGAAAGACTAACTCCACTACCGATGGCTTTACTCTCACATTATTGCCACCCACCACATTTGAAATTCAATTGAGCACATTTCTCACCAACCAATTCTAGAATTTTCCAAAATGTTTTATCATTTAAACAATAATCGAAACTTTAATAATTCATAGAAAATAGCCTGCTTATCAAAAAAATATGAATTTTATGTCCATTCCACACAAAATCGAATTCTCTACAACTTTGTAGCTTTGAGTTTTCCAAATTCCAAATGTAAAATACCCAAATCCACAAACGGATGATTTTTAAATACTTCCAATCCGACAAAATAATCGATAAAACATCTCAAAGATTAATTCCTTCATTAATAACCACAAATAAATAAATCCATCATTTATATCCACATAAAATAAATATTTCCTTATCATATGAATCAATAATTAATTATTCACAAATAATATTACGTAATCACATTTATGACAACCAGTCGCTCCTCAAGAAAGAGGGGGCTTTTCCGATAAAGGATTTCTCCTTATCGCGCCGCAATTAGGTGACCAAACCTCTCCTCGATGAGAACTTTCTAGACATTGCCAATAATGTTATCTAATAATATTATTCAAATAATATGAATTATTGATCCGATAATGGAGATATTGTGCAAAGACAATTATTGAACAACAATAATATAAAATATCAACGCAAAGAATTATTGAATCAATAAAATAAAATATTGAATAAAGAATTATCGTGAATAATTATCGAGTAAAGCCTTCTTACGTAAGAATCAATAATTCAACAATATTGCAATAATACCGCAGCAGCTATCGTGAAACCACGCCAGACATCAGATTTTAACCACCGGGTATTCCAACAAAGTTTAATTCAGAATAACTACGCCATTTATTCAATTTTGTTTTTCTTCATCCGATAGTTATCCGTTATGGGGCCCATAAATGGTCATACTGGCATTATTTATTTAATATTCCCTTAACGTAAAGAATATTCCACGACCAAACGAATATTCCCCGAAAATTTAATATTTTATAACCACTTGCTTATTTTGCAAAATTTGCACATTTCACCCATAACCAACTTAGTATTATATCAAATTAATACCTTATTATTCACAATAATAAATAAGATAGTGAAATCTGATGCTGAAGCGGATGATGTTCTTTATACGGCATTAGTTGACTCGTATGTTAAGAGTGGGAGGGTTGATTATGCGAGGAGAGTGTTTGATTTGATGTTTGAAAAGAATGTGGTTTGTTCTACTTCTATGATTTCGGGATACATGGAACAAGGCTTTGTGGAAGATGCTGAAGACATATTCAAGAAAACTATTGAGAAAGATGTTGTGGTTTTAATGCAATGATTGAAGGTTATAGCAAATCAGTTGAAACTGGTAAGAGGGCTCTTTTATGTTTATATTGACATGCAACGGTTCGATTTCAGGCCTACCATATCAACTTTTTATGCGAGCATTCTTGGAGCGTGCTCTGTTTTGTCAGCGTTTGAAATTGGTCAGCAAGTGCAAGGCCAACTTATGAAGACTATATATTTCAGTGACATAAAGATAGGAAGTGCTCTTCTGGACATGTACTCTAAATGTGGAAGAGTTGAGGATGCAAGAAGAGTTTTTGACCTCATGCCCGTAAAGAATGTTTTCTCGTGGACTTCCATGATTGATGGATATGGAAAGAATGGAAATCCGGCGGAAGCTCTTGAGCTCTTGAGCAAAATGCAAAGAAGTCAACGCATTGAGCCCAATTATGTAACTTTTCTTAGTGCGCTCTCTGCTTGTGGACATGCTGGGTTAGTAGCAAAGGGAAGCAAATATTTGATAGCATGAATAGAGACTATTCAATGAAACCAAAGATGGAGCATTATGCCTGCATGGTGGATTTGTTGGGTCGTGCAGGAAGTCTGAATCAGGCACTGATGTTTGTAATGGATATGCCTGAAAAGCCTAATTCTGATGTTTGGGCAGCTCTGCTTAGTTCTTGTAGACTGCATGGTGATGTCAAGATAGCAAATATAGCTGCGAATGAACTTTTCAAGTTAGGTTCTGATGGCCACCAGGGGCATATGTTGCACTTTCCAATACTTTAGCAGCTGCAGAAAGATGGGACAATGTTAGTGAAATTAGGGAAGTAATGAAAGCTAGAGGGATATCCAAAGACACTGGTTTCAGTTGGGTTGGGGCTGATGGTAATTTAGAAGGTTTCCATGCTGGACAGAAGATATGACGAAACATGTTTTAAAGAAGAGGTAATACTCTCCTAATTGTTGTATACTAGCACTTATGGGAATCAACTCCAAAAGGTTTCTGAACTCTCAAATTTTCAAGCTTTTATGTTACTGTCGAAACAGTTGTGCGGTGCTTGTTCCTACTGCAGTACTATTCTGGGATAACCTTTTTACTCATTCAAGGACAATAAGGTCATTTGTTATATGGGTCAAGCACCGCATAACAGATTGAGTTGGATGGATAAATGATTCAGTCCAACTTTAGACCTGGATCATCTTCCTATATATATATATATAAAGTTATAGGTATGTATATGTCCATTTCTGTTCATTAGCAAATTAAAAATGGATATATACTAAATGACAACACAAGTTTTGAGACCCTCTTGATTTATTTATTTGGTTAAAAAGTTTGTTCAAGCACATGGTGGCTAGAGTGTATATTGCAAGACAATCTTGTGGAGTGCACAACATTGTCACGCAGATGGGGAAATTGGTTTTCTTCCTTCTTTCCTTGTGTCCACAAGACAGTAAAACAGTGCTGCGGACATCGCAAGATTCTCTTCTTGTGAAAATTGGTTTAGTTTTATGACATTTTTTTGATTCAGCCGAATTATGAGTGTGAGTAAAAAGGATCTCAATTTAATTTATTATATCTTATCGTATATTTGTTTATTTGGATATCATTTTCCTTAATTTATATATTTGAACTTTCAAAAATTAAACGTAGTTTTTATGATTAAAATCTCTTTACCTATATTTAAATAAAAAATTAGATAAATTTTGATTTTAAAATTGGTCAATTTGACTTCAAAATAAAAATTTAGTCAATTTTTGCTGGACGGAAGAAGTAATACCTTGTCTTTAATTTGTCATCAAAATTTTATTATTATGCCACTCACGACTATTTAAATAACAACTTTTATTTCAAAAATAAATATAAAATAAAAATACATCTCGAATATTTGTAAATATTAAAAATAGGACTTGAGATCATCCAACCATATATGGACATGAAACGATCCAAGCCCATCAAATATATGGTAGGGTATCGTCAATCGTCCAACTTGATTGTTAAGAGTTTAGGCTACTGGCGTGACACAAACCACAAGATATTCGTGGGATTGATTAATACTAATAATAATAAGGATTAAATTGGCCCACCTGATTAATAACATAATTTTAATACTTTAACGTGTTTCTATTCTCTTCTTTCTTTTTTTTTCTGGCTTTTACGCTAATGATTTCTTACAATACATTTATTTTTGACAAATATATGACGAAATTAAATTACAATTAATATAAAAATTTATAAAATAAATTAGATTGAAATTATTCTTAATTATTACTTATCCCATATATACATACACGTCTAATTATATATTATAATTATACCAATAATTAACCAATGATGTTCAATGAATTTTAATAATATTTATTTATCATAGTTGGATTGGATGAATGACGAGTGGCGTTGATTTTTCCTTTTTTTAGACGGCAAAAGATGCCTTGTTTTACATGTTTTAATTAATTAATTACTTACTCACTCACTCTGGGTTTTGTTTGTGTTTTCCGCCTATTGGTTTCTGTGTTTACAAAGCACAAGAAATAAATAATAATCCACAATCATATCATACAATCCATACAAGAAGAAAAGAAAGAATCGGCATCGGCATCGGCATCGGCATCGGCATCATGGGGTGTTGTGGTGGTGACGATGACTGTGAATGTCGGCCTTTGGGCTTTCTGTTGGGTCTACCCTTCGCCTTCGTCTCTCTTATCCTCTCCCTCATTGGGGTTGTCATATGGATTATTGGGTAATTTCTATACCTCTGTCTCTGTATGTATGTATGTAATTATGTGAATATATTTTTATGGAAATTGAATTTTAGTAGTGATGATGATGACGATGGGGGAATTGGGTATTTGGTGCAGGTTGGCTTTGACTTGCATATGTCCATGTTGCTTGTGTGTGACTGTGATAGTAGAGCTAGCACTTGCTTTGATCAAGGCTCCCTTTTCCGTCATGAAGTGGTTCACTAAGAAGATTCCCTGTTGATTGATTGACTGATTAACTCCTCGTAATTCTGTGTGTATTTTCTTTGGTTTTTTGGTAAATTCATGATGGAGTTGATTTATTAATTTGGTTGGGGTTGTATTGATTTTCTGGGGAGTTATATAAGTAGTATTTTGTTTGATGAAATGTTCTTCATCTCTTGATAAATTTTACTAATTGCATCTGCTAATTAAAGTTTAGTCATCCGGCTTCTCCTTTTCAATCCTCCATTTGTTGTTAATTAGGAACTAATTAGAGTATTTTTTTCAGTCATACATGCAGCTTTTGGCTTTTGGCTTTTGGCTTTTGGCTTTTGGCCGGCCAGAACAAGTAAATTGGCATACATGTGGTGGGTGAACAGCTGAATACTATGACTACTTGCCACACCTAAATCATGTCATGCTTGTGAGTGCATATCATTTTCATCCACTGGCTAAACAATCTTGTCTGTCCGTCCGTCCGTCTTAAATTAAGAGTGTTATAGTTGTTGGGCTAGATATAAGATTGAATACTGTATTACAATCTCACACATAAATTAATGAATAGAAAGTAAACGCATACGTCGTTGGGTGCGTGATATTTCTCCTCATTAGGTTAGAATGGACGCCTCTTATTCGGTTAATCGAACGGCCTTCACTATAGTGTGTTGATGTTATTGAGGCTTAGTCATTACCTTATTTCATTAAGTCCTTACAAGATCGGATCGAATTCGATTGGATTGGTACCATCATATATTTTAATATCTATTACTTTGATTTGTAATGATGAAAAAGCATTACCGGTTGTTAGAAGAACTCGCCATGCATTAATGCGAATGAGATCATAATCGGTACGACGATAGCGAGATAAGAATGAATGATGACAAAAGAATTGGATAAACTACGTGCGGTTTAAGAACCCATCGGATCGAAGGGGGTGTGTCGGTGGTAGTAGGTGGTGGCGATAATCCGCATGAAGAAAGTATAACTTAGCGCGGAAGTCTTCACAAAGTGCGTTACGCTCAACTTCTTCATTCATAATCACATATCTGCGAGAGAATTATTATTTCTCTCAAGACACTAGACATTATATTCCTCCATTTGTTTAACCTTGCAAACGATATCTTGTTCTCACGCGAAATATCCTCGACTAACCGCCCATCGAACTTGTGGTGTTTATCGTGTTCTTTATCGCGAGGATCGTATGCGTCTTTACGTGATTGGGGCGTGGCGAAGATCCCTGACGTTAACATTGGCGCTAGAAGGAGGGCTTTTTTCAGTTTTCTTGAGCTATCAATCACAATATTTTCAGTTGTTTTACATCAAAGTTTTGGCACCAATCGGGGGTTCTCGTTCGAGATCCCACTGGCTTCAAGATGGTTGGTCTTTGTTCTTTATAAAAAGCGAGGATCACTTAATCAAAGCAAGTAAAAGGCACCAGCCCATAATTCTAAGACCAAAGTTGTAAGACCCCAACTTTTTAATAAAGATGAATTTTTCTATAAATATTATTTTTGAATATTATGGAATAAATTTGATATAATGTTATAGTTATGGGTAATATTTATAAATTTTGCAAAAGTATGCAAGTTGTTATAAAATATTCGTTTGGTGGGAAATATTCTTTTGTTAGGAATATTCGTGCAAATGCTCAATCATTGGTGGACCCTAATGTAAATTATATTATCGGATTGAGAAAAACGACAAAAATATTTTATAAAAAATAACTATGGAGGTGTTACTGCTAAACCTGTTGAACTACCCGGTGGTAAAAAATACGAATACGCCGTGGTTGCAAGAGTAGACACTGCGGTATTGATTATTGATCTTTACGTAAGAAGTCACCAAATTTATCGCTTCAATTATCACTACATGAATTCACGTGATCATATCTCTTATATTATCGATTCAATTATTGTCACGATCATCCTCGTATAATATGTTATAGATTAAATCAATAATTGAGGCGACAAGTTATAAATGATTAATAATTGTTGAAAGATTAAATATGTGTTGATGAAAAAAAAATGATTTGTGGTAAGTTTGATTATTTTATGGGGGCTCGTATGTCATCATCTAAGAGTCTCTTCAATCGATAGTATTTACCTTCACAATATAGTAATTACCTTCAATCGATAGTAATTACCCTTGTGAATAGTATTTACCTTCGTCGATAAGTATTACCTTCGTCGATAGTAATTACCTCTTGTGAATAGTATTTACCTTCCGTCAATAAGTAATTACCTTCGTCGATAGTAATTACCCTTGTGAATAGTATTTACCTTCACGATAAGTATTTACCTTTGTTAATAGTAATTACCTTTACCGCACGTCGAACCACTTGTCGCTTTCACATTCTGATGTCGAACCACTTGTCGTTTCACATTACAGCGCGTCGAACCAATCAAATCAAGCCACTTTCGCTTCTTTTCATACGGCGGTCTTCAAGCTAGAAAATCTTCTATAAATAGAGGCCTAGGCTTTCATTATTTTCACTTAATTCATTCAAGCCTATAGAGAGAGAAAGTATAGAGAGAATAAGAGAAAGAAGAAGAGTATTTTGTTACTACTGTTCTCAGCGATTCAATCTCCTACCAAATGTAAGGGGTGTTATTCTTTCTTATTCAGCTGAAGAGAAGGCGTTGTTATTCCATTCTTTATTATTCTCATTGGAATAACTCAGTATAAGTGGTTTACTTATACTTGGTGACATTCTTCTATTATTCTCATTGGAACATCCTGCTCATGTGTTTTACACCTACTGGTTCCCGCTTTATTATTATTCTTGGAACATCCATGCAATCGTGTGTTTACACCTACTCGTTCCGCTCTTTATTATTATTACATTTGGAACATCCTGTTTGTGTGTTTTTACACCTGGATTCGTCTTTATTATTATTACATTTGGAACATCCTCGCTCATGTGTTTTACACCGACCATTCCGTCTTTATTATTCTGTTGGAACATCCTCATGCATGTTTTACACCGACCTCAGTTCCATCTTTATTATTCTCATTGGAATATCCTCGCCGATTGAATTTCACCACGACCTGGTCCATTATTTATTATTCTGTTGGAATAACCTTTGCCTCATAAGCGATTTCATCGCATTTGGTGATTTCTTTTGTATTCCATTCTTTATTATACCCAAATTGGTTAAAACTTTGACTTCTATACTCCATGAAAATTAGTAGAATATCCTCGATATTTGCGTTTCATCCAAAGATTCTTTTCATGGAAATATTCTTCCGATCATTCTTGAATTTTACTTTCTACAAAATAGTGTCGTGTTGATAATTTGGACGTTAATAATTCCTGGATAAAATAATTCTCGAACTTGTTTTATTGAATTCTTATATCATTACATCATCCTCATGTTTATATTTTTTGAAAGTCATCCGCGGCGCCTAGTAAGTAGATGGACTTGGTATGATTATAACGAGAGACTATTCGGTTATGAATCACGACCAAGTAATGTTACAAAATGATGTGATAAAAATCCTCGATTAGTAGTAGTGCATTGATGGACAAATTGTTGGCATGATCGTGATTATTAATGAATACACAAATATTCTCGGCGTGAATGCATAATAATAATGGTGGTCGTGATCTTAAAGAATATCCTCTACCGTAGAAATAAGGGTGATTCGATGATGTGAAATATTTATTAAAGTTTGAGTCTCAATTTATAAACGATGATGAAAAACCTTTAAAACCTAAAAGATAGTAGACTTTATTTTCTACTCGACTTTTTTAATGGATTAGATATTCCATCGCAGCTTAAACCGGTTTCTATCAGATTTTATCGGTTTAACATTATTGAAGACTATTGATAATTTATTCTGCATTATCTTAGTCATAATATTTCTTCTTGGGCTATTGAGTTACCCTTTTTTCACATTTTCTTCTTGAAATGATAATATAAATTTGGACGAGCCTCGGAAGCAGTGATGGTCCTCAAGATAGCATTAGTAGTCCTCACTATTCAGTAAAATAGTGTGATAATAATCGTAAAGAGGACTTTTATTTGAGTTTGTATAATATCTAGTAGAGCGATATTTGTATTTAAACTCATGCTTTATGTCGTATTGCATACTTACGCTTATGTTAATAAGTTGTTTTTAAATTACATGCACCATGTAAGTGTCGACCCAAGATGGGTGATGTATACCTAATTTTGGGGGCGTCATGGTTGAGTATCGAGCTTAGGATATGATCCCCGCCTAAGATGTGAGAATAATCTTGGGGAGGGAGACGGGGAATACCTTCATTAGTATGACTTCTACCTAAGTTTATGTGATATTTTATTGGTTGGTCGGGAAGATAGAGATAATTTGTTACACGTCAATTAACCTTTTGTTTTGTGTGTAGTATCTCGAAAATGACATCCGAGAATGTTGAGAATAAAGAATGGAGCGCAGCGATTGTTGATTCACCACATATCAATAATCGTGATAATGTGCATCGAAGCGGATAATCCTCACGCAAACAACAACATGACCAAATGACGAATGATCAAATGTTCGGAGGCTTTATGCGATTTATCAACAAAGAAAGAAGAGCGACTCATCCAAAACGTAGGTGGAAACACGGAAAACTCTCGGTGGTCACCGCTTAAACAATTTAAGGAGGCTGGGACCACCGGAGTTTAAGGGAGAGCCAAAACCACTTCATGCGGAAGCATGGATAAAGCAGATTACCAAGATATTTGATGTCTTGGGATGTTCCGAGAAGCAAAGGTTCCTTTCACGCCTTCGTATTCAAGGCGGAGAAAGGATTACTTGGTGGGAATCCAGAAAAGCGTACTCAACCAAATTGTCTTGAAGATATCTTGGGAGAAGTTCCAGGAGTTGTTCAATGACAAATACTTTCCCGAAAGTATTCGCCATACGAAGGAGGTGGAGTTTATCAAGTTGGAACAAAACAATACGACCGCAATATCCATGATACGAGGCAAAATTTGCGAGTTATCACTCACCATATCGTCCACTGTGGATAATGAAGAGAATGGCGCGAATGTTTTAAGAGGTTTGAAGCGAGATCGTCCAACATCTTATTTCTCATAAACCGTGTTTGTATTCGGATGTTGTAAATAGGGCTCAATTAATTGGGCCAGCGATAATGAGTCCACGAACTAAAAAGAGAGCGTTCTAAGCAAAATTATAATACCAAAAAAAATAGTCATCGCGGTGGACAACAATCGTGAGGGAATCAATGGCCGGAGATATGGTAACCACTTTGGTGTAATCGGTAGGCAAAAACAATAAGAATGGACATTTCAAGAAAAGGAGATTCAACAATGATGGAAAGACGTCAAGACCAAAGACCCGTTGTTAAGGAAGGAGAAAGACCACCTATCATATGTTTCAAATCACGGAGGAGAGAGGACACATCGGTCAAATCAAGGCCACGCGCCATCAAAAAGCATGTTATAATTGTGGAAGAGAAGGTCACTTAGCTCGATTTTATTGCCATCAAGACAAATTCAATAGGATGGAGGCACCAAAGGCCATCCTGGAAAATTCAAACCGTGAAGTCTGCAGGAGAGCATTTGTTGTGACCTCCCAAAGAGCGAGAAACCGAATGAGGTCATCACGGGTAAGCTTATCATAAACTCTAAATGAAGTCTATACTTTATTTGATACCGGTTTACCCATTCTTTATTTCTCCTACTTTGCCATCGATTAAATTTGACTCGGAGAAATTAGACTTTGACTTATCTCGTGGAAACTCCGGTTGGGAGAAACCTTCATTACATCCACTGTTTATAAGTCTTGTTTGGTTCAAATCCAGACCCTCACATTACACCAATCGATCTTATTTCATTAAAAATACTTGCATTTGACGTGATTCTAGGATTGATTGGTTAACTACTTATCATGCAAAAAATTGATTGTTTTCGTAAGGTTGTTAGCTTTCATATTCCTAATCAACCTATTATCTGAATTCAAACGACCAAACCATTAAAATCAATCACGGTCATCTCAAGCCATAAAGCTATTCGTTTATCAAAAACGGATGTCGAGCTTTTTAGCATCATCACTGATTTAAATAAAAATACGCCGGTTTAAACGATATTCCTATTGTTAATAAATTTCTGACGTATTCCCCAAGAACTTCTGGCCTACCCAGGCGTGAAATTGAATTTTGTATCGACCTTGAACCCCAGATAAAACCTATTTCCAAAGCCCCATATCGAATAGGCTCTATCAACTTCGTGAGTTAAAGACCCAACCGCAGGAATTGTTGAACATCGGCTTTATTCGTCCCTAAGTACTTCTCAAAGGTGCTCCTGCTCTATTCGAAGAAGAAAGATGGGAGTATCGACTTTGTATTGATTATCGGGAGTTGAATCATGTCACCATCAAAATAGATATCCATTGCCACGTATTGATGACTGTTTGACCCGATTGCAAGAAGGAGCCAAATTCTTTTCAAAGATCGATCTTCGTTCCGGATATCACCAATTGAAGATTAGAACCACCGACATTCCAAAGACGGCTTTAAACTCTGACGGGCATTATGAATTCTGGTCATGTCCTTTCGATTGACTAATGCTCCTCTTTGCCTTCATGGATATGATGAACCGAGTATTCAAGGAATATTTAGATCACTTTGTGGTCGTCTTTATCGATGACATCCTTATTTATTCCAAAAGCCGTGAAGATCATGAAGCAACACTTGAGGTCAATTTGACACTCAAAAGCTTCGTGAATATAAGCTTTATGCCAAATTGAAGAAATCGCGAGTTAAGGCAGAAGTAGCATTCCTTGGGCACGTGGTATCAAGTCATGGAATATCTGTTGACCCAAAGAAGATCGCTATTCAAAGTGGGAACAACCTAAATCGATGACCCAAGTCGTAGCTTTCTCGGTTTAAATTTGGTTATTATCGGAGATTCGTGGAAGGATTTTCTCGAATCGCTATTCCATCGACTCAAATTGACTCGGAAAGATACAAAGTTCTATTGGAAGCGAAGAATGTGAGAAGAGTTTTCAAGAACTCAAGAGAGACTTATTTCAAAGACTGCTCGATAATACCATCCGGCTCGGAGGATTTGTCATCTGATGATGCTTCTGCAAAGGGTTGGGATGTGTTCTCATGCAACATGGAAAAGTAATAGCTTATGCCTCGCGACAACTCAAAGAATATGAGAGGAATTATCCTACTATCATGATCTAGAGTTAGCGGTGCTGTCTTTAGACTTAAAATTTGGAGGCATTACTTGTATGGGAGAAAGTGGAGATCTTTACGGATCATAAAAGCCTCAAATATTTCTTCACTCAAAGGAACTCAACACGCGACAACGACGTTGGCTTGAATCGCTGAAAGATTATGATCATACCATCCAATACCATCCCGAAAAGCGAACGTGGTAGCCGACGCGTTGAGTAGAAAATCATATGCAAGTCTGAGTGCGATATTGTCAACGTGAAGCCCATTTTGTGTGACTTGCAAAGATGGAGATAGAATTAAAGACTCAGGGACGCGTGTGATGATAAATGAGTATACTGAAGTAGAACCGACTTTAATTGATAAAGTTAAAAGTCGCTTCAAGCTACGGACACGGAGGCGATCGCATGATGAGGAAGAAAGTGCAGAAGGTACTATCTGGGAAGCAAGAATCGATGAAGAAGGAATACTTGAGTCAACTCCACTTTCAGTGTTCCTAACGACCACGATTTAAAGTATAATATCGTGATGGAGGCACACAACACACCATTTGCAATCCATCTCGGGAGTACCAAAATGTATCATGATATTCGGCTATACATTTTGGTGGAGCAATATGAAGAGAGAGAGAATATTTGTTTATCTCAAGGTGTCTAACTTGTCAACGAAGTTAAAGCGGGCATAAAGTACCAAAGGTCCATTCTGAACCACTTGAAATTCCGTAATGGAAGTGGGAGCACATTACCACGGATTTCACATTCTGGGCCTTCCTAAGGTTTCTCAAGGCATTGATGCGATTTGGGTCATTGTTGATAGGTTGACCAAGTCTCGCTCATTTCTTCTGACCGACACGAGAAACTTATACACTTGAACGTCTTGCTTCAGATGCATATAAACGAGATCAGTAAGATCGCATGGTATCGCCGGTATCCATAGTTTCGATCGAGACCCAAGATTCACTTCACGATTTTGGGTTAGTTTGCAAAAGCTATGGGCACAGACTTACGATTTAGCTTCGGCGATATCATCCTCAGACGGACGGACAATCGGAGAGGACTATTCAAACTCTTGAAGATCTATTAAGACTCGTGTCCTTGATTTCAAGGAGTTGGGACAAGTTCTTACCATTGGTGGAGTTTTCCTACACAACAAGCTTATCAAGCAAGTATTGGCATGGCTCCATTCAGGCGTTGTATGGAAGAAAGTGTCGCTTCTCAAAGATCTTTGGGATGAGGTGGGTGAAGCAACGTTGTTGGGGCCGGAGTTAGTACGTACGTGACTACTGAAAAGATTCAAACGATCCGACAACGATAAAAACCTCACAAAATCGATAAAGAGTTATCTGATCTTCATCGAAAGGACGTGGAATTCGATATAGGAGATCATAATGTTGTTAAGAGTCGCTCCATGGAAAGGAGTTACAAGATTTGGAAAGAGAGAAAACTTAACCCTCGATTCATCGGTCCATTTTTAATCCTCGATCGGTAGGAACGCGCCTATAGACTCGCTTCTGCGCCAAATATGTCTGCGTGTTCATAACGCTTTTTCACATATCTATGTTACGTAAATATGTGAAAGACCCGAACCATATTATTGAGTTAGAACCGACGAAATAGCGGAAGATTTGACGTATGAAGAGGTTCCTGCTTCAAATTTTGGATAAGAAGGAACATATTCTACGCTCCAGTTATACCTCAAGTCAAAGTTTTGTGGAGGAACCACGATGTTGAGGAAATGACTTGGGAGTTAGAATCAAATGAAATCAAGGTATCCTTACCTCTTCGACATACCAGTGTATCGCACTTCTAATTTCGAGGCTTAAATTTCATAAGAAGGGAGGTTGTAAGACCTCACTTTTTAATAAAGATGAATTTTTCTATAAATATTATTTTTGAATATTATGGAATAAATTTGATATAATGTTATAGTTGTGGTAATATTTATAAATTTTGCAAAGTATGCAAGTTGTTATAAAATATTCGTTTGGTGGGAATATTCTTTTTGTTAGGAATATTCGCATACAATGCTCAATCATTGGTGGACCCCACAATGTAATTATTATCCGGATTGAGAAAACGACAAAAATATTTTATAAAAATAACTTGGGAATTGTTACCGCTTAAAACTGTTGAACTACCCGGTGGTAAAAGTACGAATATGGCGTAGTTGCGTAGTAAGACACTAAGATTGATTATTGATCTTACGTAAGAAGTCACTCAATTTATCTTTCAATTATTACTACAAGATGGTTCTTTGCGTCATATCTCTTATATTATTGATTCAATTATTGTCACAAAGATCATCCGTATAATATGTTATATAGATTAAATCAATAATTGAGACGACAAGTTATAAATGATTAATAATTGTTGAAAGATTAAATATGTGTTGATGAAAAAAAAATGATTTGTGGTAAGTTTGATTATTTTATGGGGGCTCATATGTCATCATCTAAGAGTCTCTTCTTCGATAGTATTTACCTTCGTCGATAAGTAATTACCTTCGTCAATAGTAATTACCTTCGTCGATAAGTAATTACCCTTGTGAATAGTATTTACCTTCGTCAATAGTAATTACCTTCGTCAATAGTAATTACCCTTGTGAATAGTATTTACCTTCAATCGATAGTAATTACCTTCGTCAATAAGAATTACCTCAGTGAATAGTATTTACCTTCCGTCAATAGTATTTACCTTTGTTAATAGTAATTACCTTTACCAAACGTCAACCACTTGTCGCTTCACATTACAAAAGCGCCGAACCACTTGTCGTTTCACATTCATTAAGCGCGAAACCGATTAAGTCAAACCATTCGGGCTTTTCACACTAAGGTCTTTAAGCTTTGAAATCTTCTATAAATAGAGGCCTAGGGCTTCATTATTTTCACGAATTCATTCAAGTTTATAGAGAGAAAGTATAGAGAGATAAGAAGAGAGAAGGAAGAGAGTATTTTTACTACTTCTGTTTCTGCGAGATTCAATCTCCTACCAAATGTAAGGGGTGTTATTCTTTCTTATTCATGAAGAGAACTGTTGTTATTCCATTTGCTTATTATTCTGCATTGGAATAACTGTATAAGTGGTTTACCCTATACTTAGTGACATTCTTCTATTATTCTCATTGGAACATCCATGCATGTGTTTTTTACATTTGACTGGTTAAAATCTTTATTATTATTCATTGGAACATCCCGTCATGTTTTACACCGGACTGGTTAAAATCTTTTATTATTATTCTCATTGGAACATCCTCATGCATGTGTTTTACACCCACTGGTTCCGCTTTTTATTATTCTGTTGGAACATCCTCGTGCATGTGTTTTTACAATCGACCGGTTCCATCTTTATTATTCTGTTGGAATATCCTCTTGCAGAATTTCACCCCGACTTCGTTCCATTATTTATTATTCATTGGAATAACTCATGCAATGCGGTATTATCGCATGCACGATGATTTCTTTTGTTATTCCATTCTTTATTATACCCAATTGGTTAAAACTTTGACTTCTATACTCCATGAAAATTAGTAGAATATCCTCGATATTTGCGTTTCATCCAAAGATATCTTTTCATGGAAATATTCTTCCGATCATTCTTGAATTTTACTCTACAAAACAAGATCGTGTTGATAATTTGACGTTAATAATTCTGGATAAAATAATTCTTGAACTTGTTTTATTGAATTCTTATATCATTGTCATCATCCTCATGTTTATATTTTTTTTTTGAAAGTCATCATGGCACGTAGAAGCATAGATGGACTTGGTATGATTATGACCAGAGACTATTCGATGTAATCATGACCGTAATGTTACAAATGATGTGATAAAAAATCCTCGGTGGTAGTAGTGCATCGATGGATGATTGTTGGCATGATCATGACCATTAATGAAT
This sequence comes from Panax quinquefolius, assembly GCA_020205615.1. Classification (NCBI taxonomy): domain Eukaryota; kingdom Viridiplantae; phylum Streptophyta; class Magnoliopsida; order Apiales; family Araliaceae; genus Panax; species Panax quinquefolius. The sequence goes on along the minus strand of CM035174.1, from coordinate 96,705,323 downwards.
ACACAAATATTCTCGGCCCGTAGTGCATGAATAATTGTGGTCGCGATATTAAAAGAATATCCTCGTCGTGAGTGCGCAGGGGGTGATTCGATGATGTGAAATATTTATTAAAGTGAGTCTCAAATTTATAAATGATGATGAAAAACCTTTTAAAACCTAAAAGATAGTAGACTTTATTTTCTACTGACTCTTTTAATGGATTAGATATTCACTGCAGTTAAACCTGGTTGTCTATTGTATTTTATCGGTTTAACATTATCAAGACTATTGATAATTTATTCTGCATTATCTTAGTCATAATATTTCTTCTTTGAGTAGTTGAAATCACCTTTTCTTCTTTCACTGTTTCTTCTTGAAATGATAATATAAATTTGGGACGAAGTCTGGAAGCGAGTGATGGTCCTCAAGATAAGATTAGTAGTCCCTCACTATTCAGAAAATAGTGTGATAATAATCTGTAAAGAGGACTTTTTATTTGAGTTTGTATAATATCTAGTAGACGATATTTGTATTTAAACTCACGCTTTATATCGATATTAATACACTGCACAGCTTATGTTAATAAGTTGTTTTTAAATTACATCACCATAAGTTGTCGAATTGAGATGGGTGATGTATACCTAATTTTGGGGCGTCATGTAAGTGGTCAGTGATAAAGATGATGGTCGAAGCAGAGTAGATGAAGACCCAACAGACCATTTCTGTTTGAATCAAGAGAGGTAATCGCCTATCGGTCTTCGGATGATGATCAAGTAGAGTAGATGAAGACCCAATGACCCATTTCTGTTTGGCCAAGAGGGTAATCTCTATTATTGGTCTTGGGATGATGGTCGAAGCGAGTAGATGAAGTCCCAACAACCATTTTCCGATTGATCAAGAGGTATCCCATACTATCGGTTTTCGGATTATGGTCGCAGCAGAGACGAAGAGATCGATCCAGAGAGCATGCACCTCGAATACAAATAAGGCATCTTGCCTCGGTATCCTCATCACCGCGATTTGGAGAGTTTCACCAAAGTATATCCAAATCACACTCCGAGAATCCACCGGGGGCACACCATCACCAGATACTTTTCTTGGAGATGCCTGCCTAAAAATTTGTCGGGGTTCAGATTCAAAGACACAAAATGCACCCATATTCCTAAGCATCCGAAGAGGGTACTTCATCCTAGGGGTTCTCGGGATTATGGCACAAAGCAGACGAGGAGCAATTCAAGAATATATTCACCCGAGAATGCAAAAAAGGCACTCTTCTGCCTTGAGTGTTCTCGCCATGCAGTGAAGGACTCATCACCAAAGCGGATCTATAAGCGCACTCTTGGAAATCCAACACTTGGTAAATATTTCCAAGGTCGGTTGACATTATGGTCGGACAATTCTTTTCAAGGCGATAATAGTTAAAGAGAAGCGAGGAGTCCGTAAAGCCAATTCTGATTCTTGAAATAGAAGCGAGCTCGTGGACATTGCATGCAGATGGATATTCTATTTTGGACATCAAGACAAAGAAGGCTATCAAGGGTCGATCACAATAACAATTCCGCTTCTTGATGCATTATCGAAGTTGGCTACTACGGATGCTTATAACTTTGATGGCATATGGTGTCCTTCCTTGGATCGATGCTCTACTTAAAGAAGATCAATCTGAAGAGTGTCAATTTTGCTCTCATTGATGAGAATCTTTATCGAAGGACCTTTTTCGTCATCATTGCTCAAACATTTGGTTCTATCCGAAGTAGAGTATGTTCTTCGGGAAATTCACGAAGATATCTGTGGCGATCATTTGACAGGGAGTCAGGACAGACAGATTTCGGTGGCTCATCCACATTCACTTTTGCACTACTGATCCTGGTCCTATTTGTCCTAAGGTCACAATGGTGTAAGGAGGTATTGTAGGACTCATTTGGCCATTCGATGGTAGCCCAAGGTCCTTATGATCCTATATTGATCTTATCGGTGGTAAGTCGATGGTCACTATTGATCCCGGTCTGTTGTCCTAAGGTCACTATGGTGTAAGGAGGTATGGTAGGACTCACGGCCCATTCGATGGTAGCCCAAGGTCCTTATAATCCTATATTGATCTTGCTCGTGGTGGCAAGTCAATGGTCACTATTGATCCTTATATCTTGATCCTTATATCTTGGTCCTTATATACTTGTTCTACCCCGAGTGTAAGCAAGATTTCGATGGTGTAAGAAGATCATCCAAATTCACCTTCACATGGCCAAATGATCGATCTCACACTTCGGAAACGATAAGTATACATTACTTTATTTTGTTCAAGTGTTGAGTTCGATTCATTCAATCTTTATTCATTAAATTCTATCCATTAAATTCGATTCATTTCATTTCATAAATTAAGCATTATATCGCCTTATCTAGTTCATGTCCTAAGTTAAGTTCATACAGTTAATTGATCTTCAATTATTGACAAGAAATGTTCATTCGAAGTAATAAGGCATGAAGTTGATATAGGTATGTACACACATTCATGATAATCACGCCAGGATCTTCCGCCACGTGTCCATCTTTGGTTTCATTGAATTGTAATGAGGACCCGCTTGGCGAGGATATTCATAAAAAGAGCCGTGAGTCGGCCTGAGAATGATTTCGATGGCTCATCCACATTCACTTTTCACTATTGATCCCGGTCCTATTTGTCCTTCTAAGGTCACAATGGTGTAAGGAGGTATGGTAGGACTCATTTGGCCATTCGATGGCGACCCATAAAGGTCCTTATGATCCTATATTGATTTTACCAGGTGGTAAATCAATGGTCACTATCGATCCTGGTCCTATTTGTCTTAAGGTCACAATGGTGTAAGGAGAGTATGGTAGGACTCATTGGCCATTCGATGGTAGCCCATAAAGGTCCTTATGATCCTATATTGATTTTACCGGGTGGTAAATCAATGGTCACTTATTGATCCCGGTCCTATTTGTCCTAAGGTCACAATGGTGTAAGGAGGTATGGTAGTGAGACTCATTTGGCCATTCGATGGCGACCCATAAAGGTCCTTATGATCCTATATTGATTTTACTACGGTGGTAAATCAATGGTCACTATTGATCTCTATTTGTCCTAAGGTCACAATGGTGTAAGGAGGTATGGTAGGACTCGCTGGCCATTCGATGGCAGCCCATAAAGGTCCTTATGATCCTATATTGATTTTACTAGGGTGGTAAATCAATGGTCACTATTGATCCTTATATCTTGGTCCTTATATATTTGTTCTACCCCGAGGGATAAGCAAGATTTCGATGGTGCAAGGAGGATCGGCTAAGTTCACCTCACATATGACCGATCTCACACTTCGGTATCGATGAACATATATTACTTTATTTTGTTTAAATGTTGAGTTCAGTTTATTTAATTCAGTTAATTTGAATCCTGTCCGAAAAATTCAATTTACTTCATTTTATAAATTAACTGTTATATGCCATATCTGATTCACTAGTCGGGATTAGTTTATTGATTCACTAGTCATGATCAAGACCGTTGAAGATTCATTAATAAAATAAAACATTCATTCATTCAAGTTAATAATAAATTAGTCCCATAAGTACAGAAACTTTAAAATAGTTAAATTTTTTACATAGAATAAAAAGCAGATTTAACATTCGAGGCCCCACCTTCATCATCGGAGTTGAAAGCAATGCCGGGTCCAACTGAGCGGTAGATGATACTTCTCTTTTTCTCGCTCTTGGCAATCTTCGTACCCCTCCGAATATACCTTCAGGATTTCGACATTAAGTTCGTCCAAATTCACCGTAGTCCGCTTTGAATCGCTTCCGGATCTCTTGATCGAGAGAGGGCCCCATCCTTCAAGATCCTTTATTTTGTGGCGAAAGTTTGTGACGTTTGGCACTTATGCCTTCGTTCTTCGCGTCCGGGCCTTCGTCTTAGCCTCACCAAGTTGTATAACCAAGCTTGGTTGGTCAAGAAAACTCCTCATTTTTGCCTTCGAGTAGGTTTTCTTCGACCAAACCAAAGATTCATATCATCAAAGCTTGTTGGGCGGCTTGAGACGCAGCCCAACCCCATCCTCGTGGCCTTAACTCGCCGCCGAGATGTTTTCAAATCCATCCTAGCCCGATCTAATTACATTTGAAGGCCAGTTGATGGTATGAAAAGCATCTTCACGACCAAGCTCTCTCGATCCAAGGTTGATTTCAAAGATGTTTATCTCACCTCATGAAATCTTCCTCGGCTTCCCCATTTATGTGTCTCGGACGTAATCGTCCAGAAAACTGATGATAACTGCATATTTTCAAAATATTCAAGTCAACGTTCAAATATCCAAAGGAGAACAGAGATATAGAAGAAAAAGAAATTATTATTTACCTTAGCCAAATAGCTCATCCCTCATCGAAAGCGGATTTTATCTCTGGGATCACCGAACCGGTGGTCGTCGATATTCGAATCTAAAGCTCAAGAGGTCGAAGGGGAAATTGGCATTGAACCTAGGCCACAAGGTCGAGAGATCCCACGACCTCGGCATGGTAACCCCGACACAAGGACCAAGATCGTTCGGGGAAAGTCTTGGCCTTCGGGAGAGATTTGGGTGCTCGTTCGGGGGTAGGGTCCGCGTGTATGGTTTCAATTAGAGGGGATCTATTTGGGGTGGGTCCTTGAGGTGTTGAGGCGAAGTAAACTCGGATGGCTATCGAGAGTCGCTTCTCTCTTCCCGGATAAGCGTTGGAATCCTTCGCCACAGTCACCGCTTCGTCGATCAGATTTCTACGAGTGCGAATGGTGGGATAATAAAGACCGAGGCACCCCGAGTTCTTCGGCAGTTAGAGGGGTTATTTTAGTTTTTAATTTTTTGGTCCGAAGGACACTTCTTCGATCAGGACGATCGAGTAAACCTCCTCGTTGAGGAATAGGTGTGGGGGTTGGCCCTGTTTCTGGTGTTGATTCGGAAGGAGTAATAAGAGATGCCGACCTGGGTTTTCTGGTGGCTCTCCTCTTCTGACGAGGATGAAGGGTTTCTTCTGGTACAAGAACCTCTTCAGCCTCTGCTTCTTCTATTCGGAATTCATCCGTATGAATTTCCGGGTTGATTCGACTTGGGGAGTGGCTTCATTGGTAGATTCTCAACGACTTAGAAGACTTCCTGACAAAAAATCTTGAACTCCTTTATTTCTAAGGAGCTCGATTCGATCGAGATCTTTGCATAAAACAAGCAATCCTATGTTTAATTACACATCATAAAACTTTTTCAAAAATTTATATATATGAAATAAACCAATACTCACACTTATGGTCATATAACCATGCTCGCCTTGAGAGTCCATATTTCCACTCCTCCTTGGGGAAATTGTCGAAAAGTTCCATCGTTTCCACTTCCCGTTCTTCTTGAAATGTCTCCGAAGTCGCAGAGATCTTTTCGTCGGTTGCCCGATTCGGAGAAGAAATCTCGGACCTTTGACGTAGAACCACTTCTCATGCCATCCCCTATTGCTCGAAGGAGTGTTCACCATGAAACGTCTCTCGAACTTTTCTCCGCACTTTCTGAGAATGTTTGCTAGGGCCTTGAACCCCTTCTCCTGGATTGTACTATTTTGTAGACGGTGAAGAAGAAGTCGAGGAGGGCTCGACGCCCAACTCATGGCGAAAAAAAGCACAAAGGCCGAATGTGAATGTAGGAGTTTGGTACCAACCGGAGAACCCCACACCCAGGGAACCCCAAAGATGGTCACTATAAAAAATGTGCAGGGAAAACGAACCCCTTCTCCAAGAGGTCACGGGGACGGTAGTCCAAACCTTCCTACCATTGGTACATCTTTTCACCAGATCTGGGTACCCTGATTGCGTGGGTATCCGGAATATGGTACCGAGATCGAACCCTCTTTAGTTCAGCCTCAGTCACGATAGAAGGAGTGTTGGCATGCGAGAAGCGATCCGTGCTCCTGTAGTATTCAGAGGGGGTTTTTGGAGTTTTTGGGTTGGGGTTTGGTGGAACCACTGTGATCGGTGTTACCAGTATTGGGGAACTTTGTTCAGAGTTTTGGGAAGCCATTTGTGACGGTTTTCAGAGAAAGATCAGAAAGTTCAGAAAGGCGCTCGAATTTCAAATGAACAGGTAAAACTGTCAAATTTGATAAAGTTATCCTTTTATACTGACGGTTACACGGTGTTCAAGGCTGGTATATTAAATGTTAGTAATGATTTGGAATTTGAATGGGAAGCGTCCGGTCTCGGGTCCAGATATTTAATAGACAGGGCCTTTCTGATTTGGGCCTTTGATCTCCTTTCATTTCATTTCGTGAGCAATAACCGGGTACATTTCAATTACCTCTTATTATGGATCTTCAGTAAAATATCATGGACTATTTATAGTTTTCTATTAAACATTACATTCAACAAAAAACTAGAAGCGATGTTGGGTCAAGTGATATTTTATCTCATTAAGCCGGAGTAGATTGGACTTACTCATTTAATTAATCTATTGGGCCTTTATTATTGAACCATGAAAGTCATTGAGCCCGCTTATCCTATTATTTCCATTTTGACTTATAAGATCGGAATTGATTCGATGGATCGATCATTTGGACATTTTAATATCTATTATTTTGACTTGTAATGATGAAAAAGCATGACGGTTGACTAGAGAACACCGCCATGCATTAATGTGGATGTGATTATAACCTACGTACGTAGTAGGTAGAAGCGTGACCAAAAGCGGTGGATAAACTACATGCGATCGGTAGAACCCATCGATCAAGGGGGCGTGTCGGTAGTAGTGGGTGTACGTACCAGTAATCCGCAAAGCGAGAGAGTATAACTTAGCGAGGAAGTCTTCTGAAGAGGTATGTACACACATTTTATCATATAATCATATACACATTCAAGATTTTTGAGATTTTTCTCAAGACACTAGGCATTACATCCTCCATTTTTGATAACCTAGTGAACACGCGTTCTTGACTCTCACGCTGAAATTTATCCTCCGACGGACGATAAATCAAGCTTGAGGTGTTTATCGTGTTTCTTGTATGCGAGGATCGAGCGTCTTACGTGATTGGGGCGTGTGACAGAAAATCTTGGCGTTAACACTTTATTTAAGTAGCGGAATCTTATTTAAGAAAAAATCGTATATATATATATATATATATATATATATATATATATATATATATATATATAAAAATGATTCACACACTAAACCAAACAATATCTATCTATCTATATAGTAACTAAAAAAATTCTATCTATTTGTCGGTGTCATTGAAATATTAACCAATCGTAATTAACTTGACTACAAATATTCTTTATGATGAAACTGAAGAAGCAAATATCTGTGGAGTTAAATTTATGGGAGACGTATTTCCTAGCCACAAGCTGAAGTGAGTTCTAGACAGTCTGAATGATGATGCATCCATTTGTGAACAAGAGTTTGTGTATCATAAACTGGCTTTGGCCCATGCCTCCCTCCATCTCACCATAAAAACTTCAAATTAATATATCTTAATATATATATATATATATATATATATATTTAAAAAACCTATAAAAACTATAAACTACATACAATTTAGTACATTTTCATTTTTAAATATATATGTTTAATTATTAATTTAAAAAATGATCAATTTGAGCATAAACGGAGGAGGGAGTATTGAATAATGAACATCGGGCTTTAGTTGGTTTTTATTTCTAGTTGTTTGATTCATCTTGAATAATTAAAAAAAAATAGAGAAAAAGAAAAGGCCATTTAGTCTGTCTATGTTGGTACACAAATAGTAAATTCTGCTTGCATTTTAAATGTTTGATGGAATAAAATCCAAAACAAAACTCATGTTAGGATATCATAAATTGGGATGGCCCAAATGAAATAAACAAAGAAACATAGTGTTATTGGTCTACACAAATTAAGTTTTATTACATTGGTCTTAATCAGGTAATAAGGATAATTAAGGTTACCTAATACTACTAATATAATGAACTAAACTCGACTACCAGCAACGAAATGCACGACAAGACATAAATACATACATAATATGCTCAATAACACATTATAACAAATTTCTTCAATACATGGAAAAAAGAGATCGAGCAAACATTAATAATAAGCATAGGTAAAAATCAACCACAAACCAAACATTTATTACAACACAAACTCAAAACCATGCACCATATATAACCCTCTAATACAAACTACACAGAGAATTAACACAAACCAAACACATTTTAGACATTGTCACCTTTTCTGGGGTGGGGGCCGGCTAGTCCTCACTTTTTTACTCATGTTTACTAGTCACAAGTTTTTTTTACTAGAATCTTGCTCGGCATTGCCAAGATTATGACTATTATGTATGTGTATGCATGTGCATGCGCATGCGCGTGCATGAGATAAGTAAAAATTAAAAACGATTTCAAAGTAATTTTTTAAAATATAATTTAAATCCAAATTAAATCTGAATATTAATTTAATTTTTCAAGTCAAATTTGAATTACTCTCTTTGGGTTTAATTCGACTCGGTACACCCGTGCCATCAACTAGTACGATTTTTCTTCTTGGGGCAGCCAAGTTGAATTTTAAAAGGGAAGACATTGTTGTTATGCCTAATCCTCTATTCAAAACCGCTGCCTAAAACTAAGACAGCCTCTTGTTTTTCAACTTATAGTCTTTCAAATGGTCCTTTTGTGCTTTGGCACCTCAAAAGAACCATTAAACTAATTAATTAATCAATCTAAACCCAATTATGTCTTGTGCACAATACTAAAAAATTGAACCTATTACAATTTTCAGCAATATGTAAATGAATCGAGTTGAGTCGAGTATTGAATTATTTAGATTTAATATAAAAATTTATCAGATATAAAATAAAATTTGTCCGAGTCGAATACGTTCTCAAATCGAGTCCGAACAGTTTAAAATTTTCAAACAGAATATAATCCGTATATTCATAGAAAATTATAATTTGAATTTTTTTAATATTTTATAAAATTTTAAAATTTGTTTATATTTAAATTATTTATAGTTGGAGTCGATAGAAAATGAATTTTTAGTTGAACGACTTGGAATCGATTTTACGGCCTTAAATTAACCATTTGTACTAGCAGTATTTGTATTTCTTCCCCACCAAGACAGCAGCCCACAGTGTTCAAATTACTTCCATTGAACATACAGTAATCTATATAAAAAAGCTTAAACCCAACTTTAAATTTCTTTCAAAACCCCCCAAAAAGAATTACATATATGGACACTGCTAATCAAATTGGCGCCACGGCGCCGGTGCCGATCATGCCGGTCGGTTCACGCAGCGGGACCTTGGGAGGCCACCTGGCTCGGCGGCTAGTCCAGATCGGCGTGAAAGACGTGTTCTCAGTTGCCGGTGACTTCAACCTGACTTTACTAGACCACCTGATAGACGAGCCGGGGCTCAACCTCGTCGGTTGCTGCAACGAGCTCAACGCCGGATACGCAGCCGACGGGTACGCACGTGCCAAAGGCGTAGGGGCCTGTGCGGTGACCTTCACTGTTGGTGGGCTTAGTGTATTGAACGCGATCGCAGGGGCTTACAGTGAGAATTTGCCGGTAATATGTATAGTGGGTGGTCCGAATTCCAATGATTATGGGACAAATCGGATTCTTCATCACACAATTGGGTTGCCGGATTTTAGTCAAGAGCTCCGTTGCTTTCAGACTGTCACTTGTGCTCAGGTCAGTTCAAGATCACAAAATGGAGTACATTTCATTTTCATGCAAAGTTTTTTATTTTATCTCTAAATTTGGGTTTGTCTTGATGATATCTTAGTATTTGAAAAATTATAAAAATGTAATCCATTCCCCTGGGGGAGTACTAATTAAATATGATAACTGTAAGCAGGGTGGACTTAGGATATAGCTTGGGGGTGGAAGCAATAATTATCTAGGTGGAAAATATACAAAAAAAATAACATTTTAATCATTACTTATTAATATTAGTGAGATAAATGGACTATTAAGTTGTAATGGATAACAATTTTTTTTATTACTTTTCAAATATCAGTGAGATAAATTGCAGATTTCTACCGTTATGATTTTAATACTTTTTTTTTTAAAATGTATATTTGGAGAGTTGGTATAAGAGTGTGATTTGCTGATAATGCAACAGGTAGTGATTAACAACTTGGATGACGCGCATGAGCTGATTGATAATGCAATTTCGACTGCTTTAAAGGAAAGCAAACCAGTGTATATTAGTTTAAGTTGTAATTTACCTGGAATTCCTCATCCAACATTTGCTATAGAGGCAGTGCCATACTCCCTTGCACCAAAGTAAGGCTTTCTACATTTGTCTTCAAGTACTTGATGATAATATGGTGACCTAATTCTTAATGTTTTTGACTTGCTTATGAGTGCTTTATTCGAAAAAGAGTAACAAGGAAGTATGATTAATGAGTGCAATGCCTATAACAGTTAGTAAAAGACTAGTTCTACAAATTTTTTTGTGCAATTCATGTCCCATTGCCTTTATTCATCGCTTCGGAACAGTTTCAATATGGTGCCTATAAATTTAATGATTCTCATATTCAGGATACTTGTTCATCTTCAATTATGTCATATTTTGTTTGTGCTCAGTCAGCTTCAATTTCATGTATCTTCTATGTATTTAGAAAGGACCAACCTTCACTTTTACTGCAGGGTCAGCAATCAATTAGGATTAGAAGCGGCAGTGGAAGCAGCAGCTGAGTTTCTGAACAAGGCTGTGAAACCTGTCATTGTGGGAGGCCCCAAGCTAAGGGTAGCTAAGGCACAAGAGGCCTTTGAGGAGTTTGCCAAAGCAAGTGGGTATCCAATAGCTATCATGCCGTCAGCTAAGGGCCTAGTTCCAGAGCACCATCCTCACTTCATTGGGACATACTGGGGTGCTGTTAGCACCAGTTTTGTGGGGGAGATAGTGGAATCTGCTGATGCCTATGTTTTTGTTGGGCCTATCTTCAATGATTACAGCTCAGTTGGGTACTCATTACTGATTAAAAAAGAGAAAACAATTGTAGTGCAGCCTAATCGTGTGACTATTGGTAACGGTCCTTCATTAGGTTGGGTTTTCATGGCAGATTTCTTAACTGCATTGGCCAGGAAGCTGAAGAAGAACAGTACAGCAGTTGAGAATTACCGCCGCATCTTTGTCCCTTCAGGTGTTGCTCTGAAGCGTGAGAAAGATGAGCCTCTTAGGGTCAACATTCTCTTCAAGCACATACAGGTAATGATCTTGATGGTGATTTAGTTTCCTTTAGACAAATATTTGCTTACAACATTCTGTCCATTATGCTTTCGTGGTGCATCATGCTTCATTTAAAAGAGAGAGAGAGAGAGAGAGAGAGAGAGAGAGAGAGAGAGAAAGAAAACGAAGTGTTCTAGATTGTACATAATCATGTTCTATAAAGTCATAAGACACATACCATACTTGTCACATATTGAACAAAATTCATTTACTCGTTTGGAGAGCTTTCTTGAGTACATTAAACTTGGCATTAAGCAAAATGACATACACCTATAATCTATCTCATTGTTTGAGAGGCAAATGTCTCGATGAAATTTATGAGATCCACACTGGCTAGGTACTCTCAACTTTCACCTCCCATCTTTTTTTTATCTGAGAAACATGCGAAAACAACCTCATACGCGTAACACACATATAAAAGAAGAAAAATAGATGGTTGTAGTGAGTCCTGTGTCTTAAATTTGAGATGTTAATATTCCAATTCTGCATTAAATGGAGAAGTAATAGAAATTGAAATCTTTTGTCCTTCAGCCCCATAATTATAGAAGATGTCTCAATTATCATATTTAACATTTGATCTTGAAGGTCTCCAATGTAAAGAAATGGAATGTATTGCACTAGATCTGTCCCACTTTGCATCTATTTTTTTAATGGCTTTGTTCATAGAGCTGTATCATTGCCTTCGTCATTTGATTAAAACTAGCTCATTAACAGGAGATGTTGAGTGGAGATACAGCAGTGATTGCAGAGACAGGGGACTCATGGTTTAATTGTCAGAAGCTCTCGCTTCCTAAAAATTGCGGGTAAACAAGCTCTTTAGTGAGCGTGGCATATTATTCTACTACTAGTATTACTCCTTGCAGCATCCATCAGTTAAGTTCATATTCTGTGACCCTGTAACCGGCTTCCTTCTAATGACTTGATTGTTTTCATTCAGGTTTGAATTCCAGATGCAATATGGTTCCATTGGATGGTCAGTGGGTGCAACTCTTGGTTATGCCCAGGCTGCTAAAGACAAGCGTGTGATTGCCTTCATTGGCGATGGGAGTTTCCAGGTTAGTAATAATACTAATTTTAGTAGCAGATTTTACATTGGCAACATAGAAAATCTCAGCATTTTCTTATGTCGAAGATGTATTGGATAACTAGATAACTAGAGAAGAATGCTATAACCTGCGCAGACGTATTGGATGACTACAGAATAATGCTGTAACCTACGTAAACTATTGTTACAAGCAGACAGTGGCCCCTTTTGCGAAAGATTAATTACTAACTAATATCAAAATTATTATCTTACCAAGTATTTTAAAAATAAATTGTATTCGCGAATAAAAATGATCAAAAAGGTGTCAAGTGGAAAAGAATGTGTCATTTCACTACTTGAATTTTTATATATCCATATAATTTTAAAAAAATACCTCACTTTTTGGTTAACATAGTTTTATCTAAACCTTGATCACGAGTATGATTGTTATATTATCATATGTGATTTGTGATTACCAAAACAGATCATTACCAATAAATAATTCCCTTTCCTCAGGTAACTGCACAGGATATCTCAACAATGATTCGATGCGAACAACGTACCATTATATTCCTAATCAACAATGGAGGGTATACAATAGAAGTTGAGATACATGACGGCCCATACAATGTGATAAAGAACTGGAATTATACTGGACTTGTTGATGCTATCCATAATGGCGAAGGAAAATGCTGGACTACCAAGGTTAGCATAACTAGATAACTTTTATATTGATTTAGATAATAAAAGAATGAGCAAAAATCTGATCGATTTATATTTTTGTAATTGTATTCTTGTTGCACGCATTGCTGCCTGTGATTAATCATAATGATTATGAGAGGACTCATGGCTACACTTCTCTCATTTCAACCTCCTAAAGTACTTTTGAAAGTTCACATAAAACCAGTCAAAAAGCAAACTAGACTAATGTTAATGTCAGTGATTCTATAATAAGCATATTTCTATAAAATAGGCATTGTTTTATTGATCAAAGTTATTATCCTACATTCATGACTATTTGCTCTGGCTTTCTGACATTTCTATGGTGATATAAATGGAGTAATCCTAAACTCTTGAGTTCATGAAGGGAAAAGAACAAATACTACATTAAACGTGATCAAGACAGACAGACCCTTATATGTCTAATAGTTTGGCAACTTTTGTTGCTATAGGTACTTCCTTAAATTGAATTGGTCCACTCTCAAGCAGACAATGATCCACAATAAAGAGTGAAGTTTCAATAATCAAGAAAGTACTTGGGTGGTTGTTTAACCTTAAAAATCATTGACCAATTATGGTTGTTGAACTGGACATACCCGAGTTGTATTCTAACTTTGAGCAATGATGATTTTCCACTTCCCCTTTTAAATTTTCTTAGAGATGAATCTATCTTGTTTTCTTCGACATACTGATATATGGCATATGTGGAAAAACAGGTGCGTACAGAAGATGAGCTGACAGAAGCAATTGCAACAGCAAGAGGTGAACGCAGTGATTCATTATGCTTCATTGAAGTTTTTGTGCACAAGGATGATACAAGCAAGGAGCTGCTTGAGTGGGGATCCCGAGTTTCTGCTGCTAACAGCCGTCCACCAAATCCGCAATAACACTACCAGAGTCTATGCAATGAGTCTGACAACTGAAGTCAGTAACTGGAAATAAATGTGAAACATGGAGTTATTTGCTTTGTTGTATTGTGATTTTCCTTGATCTCAGAAGAAATTACAACTCTGAAATAGTAACAGCGGTTGTATTATTTCCAATGTATGAGAACATATTATTAGTATATGGTTGAGTTTTATTTCCTTCCTCGCTCATTTTTAGGGTTTACTAACTCTTTAAATTTAAACTTATCAACATAGTATAGGCCTTCATAATTTTAGTACATTGAGGAAGATCTTGATCAATACTCCTATTTCGAGCCTGTTAATTTTATTTGAAAAAGCTTTGGAATATTTTTAAGCATAAAAACTATGAGGAAAATTTTAAAATTCGTGTTGTTCGGAAGCAACATATTATTTATTAACTTTATACCATTAACACAATTATTATTCATTCAACTATATTTCATCCTAAAAAAATTAGTTTCTAGGGGTATATCTTAATTCTTAAGTTGAAAAAAAAAGTTTAAATTTTTTATCAAACACCTGGGACATGTACACCACTAAAATATGAGTAAAATACATCGACATCTCCTGTAGATAATTATAATAGCACTCACCATCTCTCTAATTTTTTAAGTAACAATTAATACCGTCCGATCCCTCTAGTATATAATACTATGTTACATTCACCACTTCTAATGTGGTTGAACAACTAATATTCACAAATATTTTTTATATAATATTCAATACTCCATTCAATTATAATATTTAATATATCCACTAAATATAAATAGTATATTCTAATTTTCACTTAACTTGATCTAATTAATTAAATTATAAACTTGTGCAATAAATAATATAAATGTCAAAAAATAACAAATATTCATTTTATCAAGAAAATAAAGTCATACACTTTTTGCTAATTAAATTTTAAAGATTAAAATTTATGTAATATACATTCAAACATAATTTTTTGTTATTAAAAAGTAAAATTTTAATGCCCATAAAAAGTATAAATTAACACAAATTCTAAATATTAAAATTTACGTAAAACAAACTTAGACAAAATGTGGGCAAGGAAATCGGGCCTTGCTAGTTAGGGTTTCGTGTTGGCTGAGGAGGAGAGAAATTTACGAAGAGTACGAAATCGATTGATTGATTGAAGAGGGGAGAAGAACATGTGAGCAATTACTCCAATGACGCGTGACAGAACTCCTAGAATCCGAAAACCTTGTTAGGGTAGCAGGGATTCAAGGAGTCTTCTTGAGTGCTTCGGGTTGAGAGAGAATGTCCAAGAACCCTTAGAATCCAGAAACCTTGTTAGGGTAGCAAGGGATTCAAAGAGATTCAAGCTTCCAAGTCCAGCAAGAGGTCTCAGCTCCAAAAGTCTAAAGTCTCAAAAGAGTCCCCCTTCATAGAATGGGGGTATTTGTGAGATCCCGAATTTTATGAAATAAAAGTATTCAATTTTTCTATTTTGGTAAATAGTTAAATTGATAAAAGTTTAAAGTTAAGGGTAATATGTGATTATTTTTTTTTTACAAAATAAGCAAGTTGATATAAAATATTCGTTTTGTCATGGAATATTCGATTAGTCGGAAATATTCTTTTTGTTTAGAGAATATTAAATGCGGCAGTACAATCATTGTTGGACCTAGCAAATTATTATTATTTGATTGAGAAAACGACAAAAATACTTTATATGAAAATAACGGCGGAAGTTTTACCGTTAAGCATTGAAACACCGGTGTTAAAAGTACGATGTCTGGCGTGGTTGCATAGTAGTACACGGTATTGATTATTGATGCTTATGTGAGAAGTCACCAAGTATTGTTCAATCGAGTATTCGGACACTTTTCGTTAGCCGAATTACTATTCACGAGTTACTATTCACACGGATACTATTCACCCGTAAAATATATTTTTTTTCGGTCCAAATTATTTTTAGGTACAATATTAGTCCATGAGGAGATGTGCTAATTTTTCAGACCGTTGGTTGAAGATATAATAGTAAATCAATATGGACCGCTGGTGGATAGTTATAATAGTAAATCAATATGGATCGCTGGTTTAAAGTTTTAATAGTAAACCAATATGGACCGTCCGTTTAAAAGTAAATCAATCTGGACCGTTCATGAATTAGTTACTATGTAGTCCATTCTTCTATAAATAGAAACTCATTCCTTCATTATTTCTTACGAATTCACTGAAACTCTAGAGAGAGAAATTATAAAAAAACTATAGAAAAGTATTCTGCTACTTTCCTACTCTTATATTCAGTTTCTTTTACGGTAAGGGATATTATTTTTTTTGTATTCATGAAGAGAACTTCTGTTATTCCATTATTTATTATTCTGTTGGAATAACATGTATACGCGGGTTACCCTATACTTGGTGAAATTCTTTTGTTATTTCATTCTTTATTATTACATTTGGAATATCACATGCATGCGTTTTACGGCTAGGGGACACAGTTTCATTCTTTATTATTACATTGGAATATCACATGCATGCGTGCTTTGGCGGGACACGGTTCCATTCTTTATTATTCGGAATATCCCATCGCATGCGTTTTTTTATTGATTCCGTTGGAATATTATTCATTGGAATAACTTGCGTATGCGATTATCGCATCGTGTCTGGTGATTTCTTTTGTTATTCCATTCTTTAATATACTCGGTTGGTTAAAATTTTGACTTCTATACTCCATGAAATTAGTGGAATATCCTTGATATTTGCGCTTCATTCAGTATCTTTTCATGAAAATATTCTTCTGAACATTCTTAAATTTTACTCCACAAAGTAGTATCATGTTGATAATTTGGACATTATTGAGTTCAAGATAAATTAACTTATAAATATTTAAAATTTATTCTTGAACTTGTTTTTATTGAATTATTATTTCATTATCATGATGAGTTATGTGGGTTATTATGTGAAAACATGAAAGTTTTTAGAAAACACAAAGGGTTGAAAATCAGATTTTGGTAAAAATGGAGTATGAAATTCAATTGACCATATCTCCTATTATATTTTGAATTTTTGAGTGTGGTCAAGTTATAGAGTTAGATCTATGAATTTTCTAACTTATCCAAGTGGAATCACTAAAAAAGGTGTTGTAGATTTTCGTGTGGACTGATTTTAGTAAATGAGTCAAAAACTGAAAAGTGCCAAAAAGCTACTGCCAGAAAATTTAAAAGGGCATTTTCGGCCACTTAAATTGTGAGAAAAATGTCAGCCTTTTAGAACATGAAAATATATGGTATAAAGTACCTACTGTCCAAAAATGAGCTCATTCCGACTTAAAATGAGCAAGTTATGACCATTTTAATATTTAGGTTTTTCCGACGGAAAACGCTATAACCGGAGTTCTATAACTCCGATGACCATGGAATTTAAACTGGAAGATCACGTTAACATGTGTAAGATCCTGTCAAGATTTGAGAATTTCTGGAGTTAACCTCGAGGTAGCTAATTTCTTAAGGAATTAATTAGAAATTAATTTTTGAAAAATAGTAAATGAATTTTAAAAATTTTGAGAAAAATATATGTTCAATATGGGACTATATTCTGCTTAATCCCAGAAAATAATAATTTTTGGGACTGATTTGATATTTTTCATGAGAATGATTTAGTTACGAATAAATGAATTAAATATGTTATGTGAAGTTGAAAAATTGTTAAATAGGATTTTATGGCTTGAAAATCCTATATAAGGTATATACAGATTTTTGATGAGTAATTTGATTATTGGTGATGAAATCTTATGAGTATGGCATTTTGAATGATTAAATACATTATTTGGAAAAGTGTAAACAATTAAATTAAATTGTTTATAAGTTTAAGAAGTGATTAAAATATTGTTATAATATAAACAATATTAGATTATGATTTTATTAAGTGATTGATAATGTTTGGATAAATTTAAAATCTTTAATATTTATCCTTGATTTGGTTTGACTAATTCTTATAATATTGTCATCATCCTCATGCTTATATTATGTTGAAAGTCATCTGTGGCCTGTAGTGCATAGATGTGTTAGGTTTGTAATATTCAAGAAGCAATCAAATTGCAAAATAATGCGGAAACGTGTAAAATCAGAGTTTAAAAATTTATAAACCATATACCCGGATCACCCTTTATGCATAATTATTAATTAAACGAAAAGATAAATAATAAAATCATACCCTTGAAGATCGAGCTTCCTCGGTACAAGTTCACCTCCAAATCCTTTCGCGTTCAACTTGAATCCACCGGGTTTGGTTCCTTCCTTTGATCAACGTTAGCCACCCATATGTTTGGCCTCTGAGGTGATCCACCAAAGAAAAAAAAAGATTCAAGAAGAGGGTATTGGCTCAACCCTAGTTTTCTATCTACTATAGAGAAAGGCGTCTTCTCCAATAAATTGGAATTATGTCAGTATGTTGAAAAATCAACAACCCCCTCACCCATAATAAGACTCTTCTTATTTATAGATGTGGGCAACCCACCTTAACAATTAAGGAATTGGGTTTTATTTAATTAATTAAATTCTTTTAATTAATTAAGCTCCTAATCTTATTAGGGATAATTAATTAAACTCCTTTAACTAATTTTCCTTCCTAATCCAATTAGGAATAAATGAGAATACTTATATTAAATTAATTCCTAAACTCTTTTAGAAATTAAAATAATAATAATTGTAATAATATTAATAAGACTCCTCTTATTAATTTATATTTAATATTTCTAAAATATTAAATAATAAATATTAAGCTATTTAATTTATTCTATCACCATAGATTAAATTAAATATACATAACTTATTATTATTACGATTATGCCATTAACCTCTTAAATAATTATTCTTCCTTTTATGGTGTGACCCTTTAGGTTCTCCATATTAAGCCTAGGTTGAATAATAAATCAATTAGAACAATTCTAATTTATTTAAATAAATAAATTAAACAATTAATTTATTTAAATAAATAATATTTATTCTGATAGGGATAAGCCTCCCCTAGCGATCAACGACTTTCCGGATAATATAGATTTCAACATTAATCATTAAAGAACCTTTGAGTAAATAGTTACTGTCTGATTCAATCCTTCCACCATCTGATGTCTCCAATTAAATATAAGACATGGAATTCTTGTCAAGTCTTATTTTATTTAATTATATGTATTTAGATTCTTAAATGCACAACTCCAAATAATGCAAATTAGAAACTCCTTTCTAATTTCATTACGCCTTAACCAAGGACTCTTTGGGTTGTCATTTATCGAATCACATAGGACATTTCTCTTCTTTTTATAGAAGTGGTAGATTCTTTATTGATCATACATTATCTCCATGTACAACTTATTATACCCAAGCATACCCTTTGATATACCCTAAGGGTCTTAAGGAATAAGTCAAAGTATAACTCATCATACACAGATCTTATGATGATCTCAAGTCCAAGGATCACTTGTCTTACTATCACTACTGAGAATTCTATTGACAAGCAAGTAAAACTCCATTAGGTATTCCTTAACGAGCCACGTTCGATTGAACTTATTCTCTAATAAGCACCTACATACTTGCTTTAGTGTCTCCACACAAATGATCATGAGATCAATCATCCTCGTCATCCGATGAGCAAGCAGCGTATGTACCCGATCTATCCAGGATTCACTAATCCCCAATTTAGTAATCCAACGATTGGGAACTATTTTAGTTTTAAGCTTTCTAAGAATTTAGATCTCATTAGAATGATCATCATCATTATTCTAAAAGCATTGCTTAAAACTATGGGTTTATCACATATTATAAAAACGACATCATGTAGATAATTAAAAGCCTTTAATAAATTAATACTTTTATTAATAAATGAATAAGATTGTTACAAAGTATATGCTTTATCATCAAACATGATTGGCTTGTGTGCATATTACTTTCAATCTCCCACTTGCACTAAAAGTCAATCGCCATTGTATCTTATACTCTTCTTCTCTAGTGACGATTATCCTGCTTTTTGGATAAGCTTTGGTTAATGGATATGTAATGTTGTTCTTGAGAGTCCACCATCTCTATAGTGATTTCCCATCTTTCAATGATTCTTATAATCAAATGAAAGTGCCACAACACATGTTTAGATCCAAGATGAGACTTAGGAACTATTCTGAGTTACGTAATGAACTTTTAATCCAAACAATCAACTTGCGACTTCATTTATAGCTATTTACTTTGTCTTTATCACTAAACCAAAGAACTCTTTCTTTGTTTGGAACCTTTCGATTCAACTTTGCTGCTTATTCAAGATAACGCTTTACCTTTAAAGTGGATTTATTGTCATCTTGGTCTGCATTTGAAAAACTTGAGTATGTTAAGCCCTCTAGTTTTAATTTAGACCCACCATGAATATGATCACATTTTTAGTGCGGTTAAGCACTTTAAGATGTTTTCAACGACTCATATTGAACTTCTCCATAATATGGTGATCAACATCGGTCTCGTACATTTCATTGCATACATGATTGTCACTCATGCGACCTCTCTTTTCGAGAGTCTCATGGGGACTATTAAGAGATATACACTCCATAGCTCATCGACATGAGACATCTCTTGGGTTTGTCATGCTAAACGACTTTAGCATCAAATGAATATCGTTTCTTGGGTTAAGTCAAGCATCCTCTTAAATCTATTTATATAGATTTATATCCCCAATTAAGATACTCTTCCCAAATCATTCATGGAGGAATGTTTAGACAACTTTTATCTTTCTTGATTGTAGCATTGGTATGTCATTCCTTATCCGTAGTATATCAACATATAATATTAGGAATGTCACGGCGCTCCCCATTGACCCTTTTGTACACACTAGAACTCTTACCTCATCGTATGTAACTCGGATCATCATCTTCTATGATGTGTACCTCATCATCATCATCCATGATGAATCCATACCTCCTAGGTATCTTTGGTACTATTCCGGACTTACGATTCGGTTGTGGTACAATAAAGTCTATCTATAGGTTCCTCTTATTTGATTTATAGTGTTTTGTGGTTCTTGAACTCTTGAAGATCTATTATCCTCCCACTAGCCCTTTTAATGATAAACACCTTTATCTTAGAAAGCGGCGTTTAAAATAAACACCTTTTGTAAAGTAGGATTATAGAACATATACCCTAAACTTACTTTAGGATGTCCCACAAATCAGTACTTGTCAAATTTTGTCCCAAAACATCCTTTGAAACCTTTTCACATAAGTTGGACAACCCTTATCTTAACATACTTAAGATTAGGAATCCTCCACATCCATAACTTTTATGGAGTCTTGGGGCGAATTTTGAGGTTACCATTTTCGTAGATATGTAGACCATTTCTAGGACATTATCCCGAAAGGATCTTTGGAATGTCGGTAAAATCATTGTGGACCACACCATGTCCAACAAGGTACGATTTTCATTCGGATACATCAATCAATTATTGCGTATCAGGATGTGTCCATTATGAGAAAACCATTTGAGATGATCTAGAAACTTATTGCACAAGTATTTATTCCTTGATCTAATCAAAGAATCTTAATACTTTGCCAATTTATTTCACTTCTGAATTGTTTGAACCTTTCAAATAATTCATACTTGTATTTCAGAAAATACACACATTCAACTCTTTGAATGATCATCTCATTTTCTTATACTAGTTTGTTCAATTTGCAAAATATATTTTCACGTAAATCAGTATACAAAATCCATTAAGTAATATTTGATTCTATACAAAACATTATTATTATAAATAGAACAACAATTGTTCTTAATTATAATACCAAAATTTTATTGTCCAACAATAAAATGGAAATAATATTTCTAACAAGAATTGGAATACTGATAACAACTTATTGACTTAATAGATTTGCCAGTAGCGATCTTAAACTATAAGTTTCTATAGCTAATATGCAAGCAACCTTTGCTTCATTTCCCACACATAGGATTACTTATATTTGTTTAGCTTTCTACTTACCTTGGTCCCTTCATAAATCTATATTTATGATAACCAAAGTCGGTATCCAATACCCAAGTAGAACCTTGACTTAAAGAAAAATTTATTTCAATCATGAACAAAAACTGTATTGTAACCGAAACTTCACTAAGCTTCTTTGGTTAGCCTCTGCAAGATGCTTCTTGCAGTTTCTTTCCAGTGTCTAGGCTTATTGCAGTGGAAGCAAACTCCTTTGCTATCCGTATCAGTTTTGTTCTTATTATCCTTTGTTTACGCCTTTCTATTTACCTTCTTTGAATCGTTCTTCTTTTCAGAAGATCCTTTGGCCCCTACCAGTAAGACTTGATCTTTCTTGGTTGGAAAGTGACTCTCAACATTTTTCAACATGTTAAGCAAATCAGCGAAGCTGATATTTAGCTTGTTTATATGAAAAATTCACAACAATTGTGAAAAGAGTCCGGGAGTGAGTGCAAGATCAAATCTTGGCTCAACTCTCCATCCATGACAAAACCAGTTGTCTTAATTGATCAATCAAATTGATTATGTTAAGAACTTTTTATGCATACTATAGTGCCATTGGCCATTCTAGATCGGAAGAGCTCCTTAGATATCGATATCTATCGGTCCCACTTTCCTCACCATCAACTACTTGATGTGCGGGAATATAGTAGGAGCATCCATAGTTTCATCTTGTGGCTGAAGCTCGTTACTCATGGATCTGCGAGCATGATGCATTGAGCCAATTGTGCATCATTTTGCCATTTTCTAAAAGTAGCAATCTCTTTCTCAGAGGCATTGTTTGCAACCATTGCAAGGATAGGCGTATTAAGGACATAAGATAGCTTTTCAAACTATGAGAACTATTCTCAAATTCCTTAACCAATCCATTTAATTGATCCTGTTAATTTAACATCTAATATGCTTCGCGATGATAGTAAATTTTAGACATTGTAAAATTACGTAAATGAATTTGTAATTAACAACATTTTAACATACATTCTTTTATTAATTACCAAAATAATTTAGGTCTTGTTTTTAGATTGGTATCTCCCACTATTTTCTTCAAACTATATTACCCTCACTTATATAGTTCGGCAAAAATCTAATTAAAGATTTGCTAGTGAGAATAAGGATCCCATTTCAAATGTATATAGCCTTGTGGTGACACACCAAACTATATATAAATAAATAGGTAGACAACTTTTGTCAATTACATCAACTATCTGACTCCTTTTCTTTTGCCTCTTAGATTATTTTGATCAGTGGTGGCACATCCAGAATCAAAATTATCCAAGTTAAGTCCGACCTAGCACTCCATATATTCAAAAAGAAAATATCATCCTTGTGGTGTCACAACAAAATAATATTGTTCAATTTTCTTTATAAGCATCAAATGTGATAAATTAACATCTTAAATACTTAATACTTGCCTTGTGGTGACATAACAAACTCATATTAAATATTTAATACTCTATTAATTTTATCATCTTGCTAGAAAGCTGACGTTCGATATTCCAAATATCTTTGAGCGCTTAGGACTTAATATAAAAATTGAGGGGTTTGTTATTAATTTGTCTCATCTTGTTTAAGCGGCGTACATATATATATATATAAATACGCGTCATATTAATGAACATGCGAAGCATGTTTGCATAATATATAATATATATAGTATAAGCATGCACATATAGAATACTATATTCTACCCGGATTGATTATGGACTTTTATTCTAGTTTGGTTCACTAGAGCCACCAAGTGAACCAAAAGGTCAAACCCTAGGGGGTGCGAAAATAATATTTAAATATAACTATTACATTTAAACCTGGGCTCCATTACAAAAGCGGGTCTTCAAGCGCTCCTTGTTCCTTAATCTCCAATTCTTCAAAATTAATTCTAACTATTCCTATTACAAAACTATTTAAAATAAATAGAAACCTTGATCGTGATCGAGGGAAATACATAGGAGGAGATAGAATTTACATTAAGAAAAATTAGAGAAGGCGAGTCACGCAGACCCCATTTAATAAAACCCATACATTCATACATCCAACTAAAATAAAATCCAATCACATTGGTCAATTGTCCATAATCAATCCCATTTATTATCATACACATCACCATATGCATCAATAAATAACATTCATCTTATGAATAATAAACATTTAATATATATATTGATATCATTTAATGGGCAAATTTAGTTAGTATAAAATCTATTTTTGAATCAAAATAAACTCCTTTATTTTAATCCAAATTTAAATCAAAATAAAACTATTTTATTTTAATTTATCCAATTTTGAATAAAATAAACTATTTTATTTTAATCAAAATCTTAATCAAAATAAACTCCTTTATTTTAATTAATTATGGAATCCAATTCCGGAGAAAAAAAAAAAACTCCTTTATTAAAGGAAACACGGATTCTCTTTCTATTCACAAATAAACTCCTTTATTTTGAATAATATGAAATCTTATTTCATATCTAAATAAACTCTTTTATTTAAGGAAAGATCGATTCTTTTCCTATTCACAAATAAACTCTTTTATTTTGAATAATATAAAATCTTATCTCATATTTAAATAAACTCCTTTATTTAAGGAAATTAGGATTCTTCTTTCCATTCACAAATAAATCTTTTTATTTTGAATAATATATGAAATCTATTTCATATCTAAATAAACTCCTTTATTTAAGGAAACATATAATCCAATTTCAACTCCAATTAGTTATCATGGAATCCAATTCCAACTCTAATTAGTTAGCATGAAATTTAATTTTAAAATTAAAATAAACCTTTTATTTTAAGATTAAAATAAACCTTTTATTTTAAAATTAAAATAAATATTTTATTTTAAAATTAAAATAAATATTTTATTTTAAATATATATATATATATTTTAATTATAAAATATATTATATATATATATATACGTAAATATATATTATATATATATAAAAAATAAAATGATGCCAAAAAAAAATATATATATTAGTTCCATATATATATATATTATCCATTCTTGATTCTCATGAAAAACCAAAAAGTGATCAATATATATATAATATAATATACAAACCGGATATTTATATATATACTTAATTAAAGCATTCCTGCAACTTTTCAAAAAAATAAATAAATTCCTGGAAGATCATTGCTTGGTAAGTTATTCAGGATGACATATCTATATATGTAAACCAAAGCAATCACGTGGTAAATGACAACGCAAAAGCAAAAATAGTCCGGATTTCCAACAGATTTTTTTTTTTTTTTTAAATTTCATACAATAAAATTATGCCCAATTAAATTGTTCTAAACACATATCAATATAGATATTAAATTAAAACAATTAATAATTTACATAAAGGTTTGGCTTTGATGCCACTGTTAGGTTTGTAATATTCAAGAAGCAATCAAATTGCAAAATAATGCGGAAACGTGTAAAATCAGAGTTTAAAAATTTACAAACCATATACCCGGATCACCCTTTATGCATAATTATTAATTAAACGAAAAGATAAAGAATAAAATCATACCCTTGAAGATCGAGCTTCCTCAGGTACAAGTTCACCTCCAAATCCTTTCGCGTTCAACTTGAATCCACCGGGTTTGGTTCCTTCCTTTGATCAACGTTAGCCACCCATATGTTTGGCTTCTGGGGTGATCCACCAAAGAAAAATAAAGATTCAAGAAGAAGGGTATTGGCTCAACCCTAGTTTTCTATCTACATAGAAAAGCGTACTCTCCAACAAATTGGAATTATGTCGTATGTTGAAAAATCAACAACCCCTCACCCATAATAAGACTCCTCTTAT
This sequence comes from Panax quinquefolius, assembly GCA_020205615.1. NCBI lineage: Eukaryota > Viridiplantae > Streptophyta > Magnoliopsida > Apiales > Araliaceae > Panax > Panax quinquefolius. The sequence goes on along the minus strand of CM035174.1, from coordinate 96,679,701 downwards.
TTATAGATGTGGGCAACCCACCTTAACAATTAAGGAATTGGGTTTTATTTAATTAATTAAATTCTTTTAATTAATTAAGCTCCCTAATCTTATTAGGGATAATTAATTAAACTCCTTTAACTAATTTTCCTTCCTAATCCAATTAGGAATAAATGAGAATACTTATATTAAATTAATTCCTAAACTCTTTTAGAAATTAAAATAATAATAATTGTAATAATATTAATAAGACTCCTCTTATTAATTTATATTTAATATTTCTAAAATATTAAATAATAAATATTAAACTATTTAATTTATTCTATCACCATAGATTAAATTAAATATACATAACTATATTATTACGATTATGCCATTAACCTCTTAAATAATTATTCTTCCTTTTATGGTGTGACCCTTTAGGTTCTCCATATTAAACCTAGGTTGTGAATAAATCAATTAGAACAATTCTAATCTTATTTAAATAAATAAATTAAACAATTAATTTATTTAAATAAATAATATTTATTCTACAATAGGGATAAGCCTCCCTAGCGATCAACGACTTTCCGGATAATATAGATTTCAACATTAATCATTAAAGAACCTTTGAGTAAATAGTTTCTGCAAATGCAATTCAATCCTTCCACCATCTGATGTCCCAATTAAATATAAAACATGGAATTCTTTGTCAAATCTTATTTTATTTAATTATATGTATTTCGATTCTTAAATGCACAACTCAAATAATGCAAATTAGAAACTCCTTTCTAATTTCATTACGCCTTAACCAGGACTCTTTTGGTTGTCATTTATCGAATCACATAGACATTTCTCTTCTTTTAATAGAAGTGGTAGATTCTTTATTGATCATACATTATCTCCATGTACAACTTATTATACCCAAGCATACCCTTTGATATACCCTAAGGGTCTTAAGGAATAAGTCAAAGTATAACTCATCATACACAAGATACTTATGATGATCTCAAGTCCAAGGATCACTTGTCTTCTATCACTACTGAAATTCCTATTGACAATGCAAGTAAAACTCCATTAGGTATTCCTTAACGAGCCACGTTCGGTGAACTTATTCTCTAATAAGCACCTACATACTTGCTTTTAGTGTCTCCACACAAATGATCATGAGATCAATCATCCTCGTCGATGAAATGAAACGTATGTACCAATCTATCCGGATTCACTAATCCCCAATTTAGTAATCCAACGATTGGGAACTATTTTAGTTTTAAGCTTTCTAAGAATTTAGATCTCATTAGAATGATCATCATCATTATTCTAAAAGCATTACTTAAAACTATGGGTTTATCACATATTATAAAACAGCATCATGTAGATAATTAAAAGCCTTTAATAAATTAATACTTTTTATTAATAAATGAATAAGATTGTTACAAAGTATATGCTTTATCATCAAACATGATTGGCTTGTGTGCATATTACTTTCAAGATGGACTTGGTTTGATTATGACCAGGGATTATTAGTATAATCATAACCGTAATGTTACAAATGATGTGGAAAAAGTCCTCATTGGCCTGTAGTGCATTGATGGACAGTTTTTGGTATGATTATGGCTATGGATTCTCTTTGGCCGTAGTGTAAATATGAATTGTTTTATGGCACGATCAGGACCGTTGATGAAAACACGATAATCTTTAGCCGTAGTGCATGGATAATTCGTGGTCGTGATACTAAAGAATATCTTTGGCCTGTAGTGCATGGATGATTCGATGATGTGGATTAATTATTGAGCTAAGTCTCAGCAATGAAATATTATATCATGGATGTGATAATAATGAATATCTTTGGCCGTAGTGCAAAGATGATTTAATGATTACGAGCAAGAATTGTGATTTGGTATAACCATGATTTTTGATGTTTCAGGTGATAAAAATTATCTTCATCCTGGGTGCGAAGAGGAATTTAGAATCACAATTGTGATTATGAGTTATTCACATGATCGTGGACGGGAATTGTTGATTGATGTTACAGGGATAAAATATTATTGGTGGACTTTTAACATAGAGAGATAATAGACCTTATGGTCTATTTTGACTCTTCTAAGGGATTGCTTCGTTCACTTTGCAACTATGGTTGAAAAGTTTTATTATCTGTCATATGTTCTAAATCTCTGATTTATTATTGATGAAAGCTATTGATAATTTAATTATCTTTAGTTATGATATTCTTTCTTTGGCTAGTTGTGCTCACCCTTTACGCTTCATAATTCCTTTCAAGTAATAAGAGTGTTCTTAGTAAGAGTGTCACGCGAATTCGAGCGGGGATAACGGGAATAGAACGTGGTCTCTAGCTATAGAGGTTCTCCTAAACAAAGATAGAAAAGTGTGTTGTATTCTATACATCATTTAGTAGTTATATTTGGTGAATCAAATAGGGTGAGGCGAACCCAACTTTGGAAGGGTGTTTTGCCACTATCATACAAGATGTCTAATGACATACAACCTCGTGTTATCATAAGATAGGGTTGTGCGCATCCACTTGCTGAATATATCTACGGGCACTACCTATATGATCTTGGAGTTTATTTGAAATATAATATTCACTTGGAGACAGTGGAGATAGTTATATGTCAAGAGAAGACTCACCATTGGAAAGAAGATGATAGTAATCTTCTCGTTTTTTCTTTGGGTCTATTAGATTCAACCAAGGATAATTCTGTGGACATATGATATCTATTATAACATAAACGCATGGCCTCCCATGTACGAAGGTTTTCTTGAGCACTTCCCAAAGATTTTAATTTCTAAAATAATTTTTGACTATACTTTTATGTAAAGTACCATTGTAAGGTTGTGGTCGAGGCACCATGAGAGTTACATACATTTGTCACTGTCCTTTTAGCCATCAATTCAATCCCTCAATCAATTCCCAAACATGAGCCGCTCCATTCAATTAGGTTATGCGAACTCTAATTTATACATTTAATGAAACTGTGGAACCCTAATTGTGCATTTAGTTTAATTAGGTCACATTAATCCTAATTTGTACTTGGACCCGCATTTACCCCCTGTGCGAGAGTCGCTTTTCCAAAGAGACGATCATGCCAGAATACTTCAAGCTTTTGAAAGATTTTGCGGGACTCCACTTTGCAAGTCTAGAAGACAAGGATCCTAGAATAGGGAACCCTCAGGAGCCAAACCCATAGGGTTAAACCCTAGGGGGGCAAAATCTAGTAGGGCTCTTCCTTGGACATAATGGGAAATCTTTCAAGAATCTTTCCATAGCTTGCCCAATAATTGTTTCTTTATTTTTCTGGAAATTGAAACATGAAAGATCATCAAATATCACCAAATAAAATTTGATCTAATAAAAATCTTTCTTTTGGTAAACCAAATCTTTCCTTTTCATCATCTCAAATCTTAATTTCATTGTGGAAATAAAATTAAATATTTCTTTATTTGATCTTGAAAGGAAGATTTGTTCTCTCTTTTTTTACTATACACACACACACGCACACACACACACACACACACACATATATATATATATATATATATATATTAAATATTTTCTTTTAAAAGGAAATTAGTCTTTTTTTGAAATCCTCCCCTTGTTGGGAATAAAATTAAATCTTCCTTATATTTAACAAATAATATCTTTATTTAAGAAACATGATCAAATCTCCACTTATCTTTTGAAAACTAGATCAAGTCCTTCCCTTAATAGGAACATGGTAACTGCTTCTTTTTCTGGTGAAAGCATACTTGAGAACATATACATGTATTCATATATATATATATTCCAAGCCATTCAAGCTTCACTTTTTGTCTTGCTTCATTTTAGATTTTCTCTCTTCCTACGAGCCAGGAAGATCATCAAGGGAGCAGCAAGAAGACATTATTCAATCCGAACGAGAGGTAATAAAGAGGATTCCTCCCTATAGGGCCAAACCCTAGGGTTGAACCCTATAAGGTCGAACCCTAGGGGGACCCGAATCTTTAGGGCTCCATTCCTTCTTCTTGTCTTCGCTTTTCAATTTGCTTACTTGCATATATGTTTTTTTTTCGGATTTCTCTTGACTTGCTTCCTCTATTTCACTTTTTTGTTTCAGGCAATTATAGTCTTTCTTTGTTTATGAGCCCCATCACCTTGATCATATCTTGATTTTTTTCCTCAGAATTCATCAAAGAAAGGCTATAATTTTCGTTGCGAAAAATCATTCGTTCCAAGCAATTTATTTGTGGAGTAACAGGACCTCAAAGGAATAGAGGGATTAACGCCCTAAGTGGCCGAACCCTATAGGAGCCGAACCCTATAATTTTTTTTCCTAGGACCCTCCAATCTTTCTTTTTTCTTCCGAGCCCCATTACCTTGATTACATCTTGGTTTTTCCCCTGGATAATAAAGAAAGATTTGACGTTTTTTCAACAAAAAACACGAAGGAAGAAAAAATGCTTTACATGCAACGAAACCACCCCAGATGGCCGAAGGGGGCGAACCCTAGGAGGCCGAACCTTATGGGGGCGAACCCTAGGGGGAATCAACGTTTAGACGAAAAAAATGAAGTTTCAGAGGAGCAGCTACTATTTTGATCATAACTTTTGACTCGTTTGGAGTTTCGGGGTCCATAATATATCAAAATAAAGCTAGCGACGAGCCCTACAAAAATTATTACCTTTGGCCATGATAGATACTGTTATAAGTCCGAAAAAGGCTCCAAAGGATGCGTTTGTGCTGTTCGAAGTTTTTTCGAAAAATTTCAAAAACTTTTTTCTTGCATAATTGTGATTCCTAACTCCTTCTGACATTGTTTTTTCTTCTTTTCAAGTGTCTTTAAGGTTAAATCTTAGGCTTTTCAGGTGAGTTAGTTGAAAAATGAGAAGGTGAAAGACAAATACTAAAAGAATAAAGAAGATAACTTTTATAAGGTTAAAAGATGGCATTTTCGGTTGTTTGTTTAGAACTGAATATCTGAATGGTTGAATGTAAGACCCCGAATTTTATGAAATAAAAGTATTCAATTTTTCTATTTAGTAAATAGTTAGATTGATAAAAGGTTAAAGTTAAGGGTGATATATGAATTTTTTCAAAATATGCAAGTGGCTATAAAATACTTATTGTTGTCGGGGAATATTCGTTTGGTCGTGGAATATTCTTGCTGTCGGAGAATATTTGTACGACGGCGCAACCATTTGTGGGCCCCATAACAGAATAACAGTCGGATGAAGAAAATGACAAGTTTGAGTTTTTATAAATAATGGCGTAATTGTTATCGTTAACACTGTTGGAATACCCGGTGGTTAAAATACGATGTCTGCGTGGTCGCACAAAGAGCATACCGGTATTGCACAATATTGTTGAATTATTGATCCTTACGTAAGAAGGCACTACTCAATAATTGTTACAATGAGTTCTTGCTCAATATTTTATTTTATTGATTCAATAATTGTTTGCGTTGATATTTTATATTATTGTGGTTTCAATAATTGTCATTTGCACAATATTTTCCATTATCGGATCAATAATTCATATTATTTGAATAATATTATGAGATAACATTATTGGCAATGTCTAGAAAGTTCTGTCAAGGAGAGGTTTGGTCACCTAATTGCGCGCCAAGAAGGAGAAAATCCTTATCTGAAAGCCCCTCTTTCTCAGGAACCGGTTGTCATTATTATTATTGATTCTCGTAATATTATTTGTGAATAATTAATTATTGATTTATATGATAAGGAAATATTTATTTGATGTGGATATAAATGATGGATTTATTTATGTGGTTATAAATGAAGGAATTAATGTTGAGGTATTTTATCAGTATTTTGTCGGATTGAGGTATTAAAAGATCAAGTCGGTGTGTTCTTACAGCTTTATTGTGTGAGTTATAATTTTTAATCCAACTGTTGGATCGTTTTAATTTTTAGATATGTTATACATATATACGTTGAGTATATGTTCACAAATTTTGAACCGTTAAAAATGAACGAATAATTTGTTATGAATTTTAAGAGGTGATGATTCTAAATTAGGTTTATAAATGATTTTGGTGGAAAATTCTAGAAATGGGTGGGCCCCACTTTTGGTTGTTAGGGAAGATGGCTGATTTTTGGTGGGTGGAATAGTAGCGGTAAAGCCATCGTGTAGCAGTCAAATCGCTTGGTGCGTCTACAACATTTTCTTATAAATAGAGGGCTAAGTTAGAATTGAAAATCACAAAGAGAATTCATAAGTTTTCTCTCTTTTCTCTCTAGATTATCGAGTGTATTTTGTGAGTATTTAGATACTTGGTGAGTTGTTATTCATCGATTACTGCAAGTTTCCTTGAAATATATATCCGATATCCAATCGAAGTCTTTCTTTTTTTGAGGTAAGGGATATAGTAAGAGATTTTAAGGGTTATTATGTTTTTCATTCAGATTTCTTCCATTCCTTCGAAAAAAATTTTGGAAAAATTTAAAATGATATTTTGATGAGTTTTATTGATTGTGTCCAAAAATGGCGATTTTTAGATGTATAGATTAAGAGTTATGAATTTTACGGGAAAAGACTATTTTAAAAATAACCACTTATAACTCCTTGTTGTTAACTCCAAAATTGATGAAATTTTTATTGGAAGTATATCTATATAATATCAATGTACTCTGTGAATTTAGGAATTTTTGGATAAAAGTACAATTTATGATAAATGTCTAAATATTCGGCGGTTTTGGCCATATGAAAAATAATAAATGAATTTTAAAAATTCTGAGAAAAATATATGTTCACTATGGGACTATATTCTAATAAATTCCAGAAAAGAAATATTTTTGGAACTGGTTTGGTATTTTTCATGAAAATAGACTAGTTATGAGTAATTGAATTAAATATGTTATGTGAAGTAAGAAAATTGGAAAATAGGATTTTATGGCTTGAGAATTCTATATGAGGTATATGCAGATTTTTTATGAGGGTTTTAGTTATTTGGTGATTAAATCTTATGAGTTTGGCATTTTAAGATGATTAAATGCATTATTTAGTAAAGTGTAAACAATTAATATAAATTGTTTATAAGTTTAAGAAATGTTATTTCAATATTATTATACCGAAATATTGATACGGATTTTATTGTGGAATTTCTATCTTTTTGTGTCGGGTTTACTATTCATGAGTTACTATTCACGAGTTACTATTCATGAGTTACTATTCACGAAGTTACTATTCATGGGTTACTATTCACGAGTTACTATTCATGACAAAATTGGTTTCTTTTTCTAACCAAATTAAAGTTGATTTATGAATATTACTCTTGAGATTAAAACTATATATTGATCATATTATTTTTATTATCATATATAACATTTTTATAACCCTAATGATGATATTTATCTTTGACTTGAGTGTAAAGATAGGTAGATTTTTGGTATGATCATGACTATGGGTTCTCTTTGGCCAAGAAAAAAAGTTGAATTGTTGACTAGTATGATCGTGACCATTGAATTTATAATTGAATATCTCTAGCTTAAGTGAAAAGGTGAAATGATCAACATGGTTATAATTGTTTATATAAATTCAAATGATTATATATTTCTTTGAGATATTAATATATTTGGCCAGAGTGCAAATATGAATCGTTGAGGAATATCTTTGGCTGTAGTGCAAAAGATGAATTGTTGATGATTATCTTTGGCCCGTAGTGCAAAGATGACTTTTGTTGTTGAATATCTTTGGCTTTTGTAGTGCAAAGATGGTGCATTGATGAATATCTTTGGCCCGTAGTGCAAAAAGATGAAATTGTTAGTATGATTATAAAAGCAGAATTGTGATTTGGTATAACCATGATCTTTGATGTTTGAGGAAAAGACATGTGATAAAAATTATCTTCGCCACGGATGCGAAGAGAAATTTAGAATCACAATTATGATTATGAAGTTATTCATATGATTGTGGACCGAAGTATTGATTGATGTTATAGGGATAAAACATTGTTGGTGGATTTTAACATGGAGAAGATAATAGATTTTATGGTCTATTTTGACTCTTCTAATGGATTGCTTCGTTCACCGCAACTATGGTTGAAAAGTTTTATTATCTCACCATATGTTCTAAATCTACGATTTATTACTCGATGAAGGTAATTGATAATTTATTTATCTTTAGTCATGATATTCTTTTATCGAAGTAGTTGTGCTCACCCTTTTGCTTCACAATTCCTTTCGTGTAATAAGAGTGTAGTGGGGTGAGCCCGAGAATGTAACAGGAATAGAATCGGTGGTCATCATTTAGTAGTTATATTTGGTGAATCAACTAGGGTGAGGCGAACCCAACGTTGGAAGGTGTTTTGCCACTATCATACAAGATATCTAATGACATACAACCTCGTGTCATCATAAGACAAGGTTGTGCACATCCATTTCTTTGAGAGTATATTTACGAGCACTACCTATATAATCTGGGTGTTTGTTTGAAGTATAATCCTCAATTAGAGACAGTGGAGATAATGATATGTCAAGAGAAGACTCACCATTGGGAAGAATATGATAGTAATCTTCTCATTTTTCTTTGGGGTCTATTAGGTCAACCAAGGATAATTTACGTGGCATATGATATCTATCATAACCTAGAAGCATGGCCTCCCATGTATCGAAGGTTTCTCGAGCACTTCCCAAAGATTCTAATTTCTAAAACAGTTTTTGATTATACCTTTATGTAGGTATCACTATGAGGTGTTGTCCACTGATGGGATATTTGTCACATTAAGGTTGGGACACGAGTCACAATTGGTATATATTTGTATCCAAACTCACAGCATATGTGTTGTTGTATTTTGTACGACAATTATTGTAATAAAGTTGTAGTTGTTTTCTGTACCATGTATTTGGCGACTCAAAATGGGTTGGATGGAATAGACCTATTTTGGGGGCGTCATATTGAATGACTGAATCGGTCAGTCATTAAATGCGTTTGTTTTGAAAAAAAATCGTTTGAATGGCTTAGTCGGTCAGATGATTGAGATGAATGGCTAAGTTTTTTTTTTTTTTTTTGCTGAATGACTGAATGAGCAACTGAATAAAGTAAAAAAGTTAAAAACTTAACAAAAATAAATATTAACTATTATATTAAGTAATATTAAATAAATTTACAATAACGTTGAATTTTTTTAGAGGGATAAAATAATAAAATTATGTCATTTAGATGTTTCAGATATATTAATTATCAAACAACTTTTTTCATTCAGATTCAAATTCAGATTCATTCAATTTTTATCAAACACCTCCTTAATTTTTTAATTTAGACGAGCTAATGAGCTGCTGGAGACGCCCTTGACTCACTTTTGGGGGGAGTGAAAATACACTCTGTTAAGTCGGATGAAATTAAGGTAATGTGTAATTTTTTTTGTACCATAGGTGGTTAGTTGGTGACTTTTGAGTCACAAGTATTTAAGTATAAGCTACTGTAAATCATAGGTAATAAATTACATTTTACCTCTAAATATATAGTTTTATCTATTCAAGTCACCGAGTTAACGGTGTAATTAGATATCTAAAACAATCTAATATTGATTAAAGACTAAATATAATAAAATATATCAAAACTAGAGATGTACTGCAAAACGAGAAATTTTAAGTAAAATTGTAGCTCTAAATAAATCTAATGTAGTAGTGGTGATACTATTTAAATATAATAGGAAATCGATATTTTTATATAAAAAGTGCGATTATAAATGTATAAATGATAATTTTATATAAAATTATTTTCTGTTATAAATTTATCAATTTATTATATAATGCTCAATCAACCAAAGCTAAAAGTCATTATATTATGAATTTATAACATTTTATAATCTCAAAATTAATAATAGTGCATGGTTAATTTAATTTGTAACAGACAAAGAAGGACAATTGATAGTGTCAGAGATCGAACAAATGATATCGCTTTGAATGTAAGGTGTCGTTGTAATATTGTAAAAGAATCATTAAATGTATATTTGTTTAGACATTATAACAATGACAAAAAAAAATGTTGATATATATGCATGTCCTAGAGTTATAGTTGCACACCCAAATATAATAAAGAGACTATATTACCCTTAATATACATAAAATCAATTAACTAATTATTATAATTATATATTTACTCTTAATTTTGTAGAAGAAAATGCATTATTTTGTTCTTGTTCTCGACGATTTATAAGTGAAACGAGGCAGTAGAACTTGGGGTGGGGGTGGGGTGGGGGGGGGGGTGTTCAATCGAGCCCACTGAAAAAAAAAGTATTATTTTATAATATAAGATAAATTTTAAAATTTTAAAATATTATATATAAATTGATCTCATTAAAATTTTATAAATTTTCTATTATAATACATGGTCAAATTGAAAATTTATAACTTTGTTAATCAAATTTTAACCACATATAATTTCTCATATCCTCTCAATTTATGTATCTCTCATAATATTTTAAACTAAATAATAATCTAATTTATATTATTTTAAAATAAATAATAAATTATTTACTTATGAACAATTATGATTAAAAAAGTACATTATGAAATAATATATAGTATATATATATACAATATATTATTACTCATTATATTTTTATTGTAATATATATATATATATATATATATATATATAAAGTATTAAAAAAAAAAATTATTAAAAGTTTTCAAACCCCTACTAAATTATGTAATTCAGAATAATAATTAATGATCTCACGAATAAAAGTTTCTGACTTTTGCCCTGCATGCCCCTACTATATATATATATATATATATATATATATATATATATATATATATATACCAATTACCACTTATGAAATCATCTTCCATGGCTTCTTCATCTTCTTCCTTAAAATGTCTAAAAATCAACTGTATCCTTTTGGTATCATTATTATTATCTCCAACCCTAAAATTTGCCCGTGGATCATGCGATCAACGTTTTACATCCATCATAAGTTTCGGCGACTCGCTCGCGGATACCGGAAATCTTCTTCATCTCTTATCCTCTAATGACCCTCCTCCCCACTTTGCCTTGCCACCCTACGGTAAAACTTACTTCCATAGGCCCACCGGTCGATGCTCCGACGGTCGCCTGATCGTGGATTTCATCGGTACGTTACAAAACATATTAATGGAGTAATAATTAACATTGTATTGGTCAATTGAGCAATTTTCATGGACCAATTTTGCAGCTCAATATCTTGGAATTCCATTGCTACCAGCTTATATAGGGGACAAAAATGGAACTAGCACAATAAATTTTCGTGCCGGTGTGAATTTTGCGGTGGCCGGAGCAACAGCACTGGATAAGCAATTTTTTGAAGAAAAAGGAATCCATATTCCGGTCAGAAATGCTTCTCTGGGGATTCAACTCGGTTGGTTCAAAGATTTGTTGCAGTCTTTCTGCCAAGCATCTTCTTCAGGTAAAACTAAAAACACAACTCATTAATTTTTAAAATTTTGCTATTATTCGTATTAGTCGTGTAAAAGATGGATGAGATAGATTCCTACAAACTACATTTTGCCAGACGAAATTCTAATATAGTTTCAAGATTTTAATTTGCTAAATTAAGTATAAATCATGTATTATAACTTTCGGAATAAATATTATGTTTAAGCGAGAATTTGTCACTCTCTCTGTCTAGTTTTAATTGATTTTTATTGTCAAATTAATTATATTTAGATCCAAAT
>CM035174.1:96520567-96663067 GCA_020205615.1 Panax quinquefolius | reverse complement strand
CTATATATTTTGCAGGAACTACTTGATATGGGGGCTTTGACACTTATAGTTCCTGGAAACCTACCAATTGGATGCTTATCAGCTTATTTAACATACTTTATGACTACAGACAAGGAAGAATATGACCCTCAAACTGGCTGCCTTATCTGGTTAAACAAATTTGCTGAGTACCATAACACATTGCTTCAGACAGAAGTGACCCAGATTCAAGCTCTTCATCCCCATGCCAACATTATCTACGCAGATTATTACAATGCTGCAATGCCACTATTTCTGGATCCAAAGAAATTCGGTACTTTCACCCCTTTAAACCCTAATACATCATATAACTATCCATTGCACTGATCATATGTTGCGACGTTAGTAGTAAGTAGAGTAGTTAATTAACATATATATATATATAGATGCTGATGGTACTGGTATATACCAACTCCTGATCTCATGTCTTTTATACAATTTTGCATTCTTTGTTTTGAGGCTTCACTTTTGTGTTTTCAAATTCACTATTTATCTGAAGTTTGTAAAAGCTCAGCAGTAACTAACCGTAAATTAAATGGTTATCAGTAGTATATTTTACAGGTTGTATTTTATATATATAGATAAATTTCTATTTTTTAAATTTTTTTTATACTTTTGTACAACTATATATGCACATATATATGAAATACAAAGATTACTTTTTATTTATTTATTTATTATTATTATTATTATTTTATTATTATTATATATTATTATTGTTATTATTATGTGTGTGTGTGTGTGTGTATATATATATATATATATATATATATATATATATATATTCATCAGATTTGCTTATATGCACGTTTAGTCTTCTAAACCAAGATAAAATCTGTGTTAACCTCCTCTAAAACCACAAAATTTATACTAATATAATTATCCATATATATATATGCTGTTTGGAATTAAATACCAAAAATACGTACGTATAGGTTCTTGATTTGTTGCATTTTGTGGGCATGCAGGATTTAGCCGGGGGGCTGTTACATCATGCTGTGGAGGGAAAGGACCATACAATTACAACTCATCCGTGGAGTGCGGCAAACCGCCATCAACAGTTTGTGAGGAGCCTTCTTTGTTTGTTAATTGGGATGGTGTGCACTTAACGGAGGCGGCATATAGATGGATTTTCAAAGGTTTATTTGAAGGATCATATTCATATACAGTTCCTCAATTAAGTAACTTGTGCAAAAAGTTTCTGGACATGTAATTATTAAGTGTTTGGAATATATATAATGGTCCACTTCAGTCCTATTATATTATACAAGTTACCTTCTAGCTAGATTTTCTTGTTTAAAATTTAATTAATCTATTTTTACTTTGTGGAATTAAATTTATTCTGTTGATAAAATTGTTACTTTACAATGTAAATATATATATATATATATATATATATATATATATTGTTTAAAATGTGTTAATATTACAATATTCAGAAACATGAAAATTTAAAAAGTATCTCAAATTAATTTTTAAAAAGTTAATAATAATCGTATAATTTAATTTAGAAGGAGGAGACTACTAAAGTAAACATAAAATGAGTGAGTCAACCCTCTACATGCAGTAGAATTCACAACTAAGGTACAAACAACAATTCAGTCCACTAGTTTGCATGGGAATATGTCCCAAACACCAACTCATTTCCGTTTTCTTTTATCTAACAGTCCCCAAAATACTCAAAAAATGGAAGTAATGTTAACACATGCAATAGCCTTTTTCATCCAAATTCTTGAGGAAACTGAAGCAAATGTCTTTTGATTTTTCAAGTCAAACATATATATATTGTTAACGTCAAGATCTTTCTCCACGTCCCAATCACCAAGACGCGTCCGATATCCTGCACAGTTCAATAAGTCAACACCAAAAGCTTGACCGTCGGGGAATAGCTCTGACGTGAGAGTCAATATCGGCGATCACAAGGTTAACAGTGGAGGATAATAATTGTCTAGTGTATTGAGAGAGATAATAATTCTCAGTTGTGTGTGTATGTGAACGTGAATGTTAACGTACCTCCTTGTGAAGACTTCCTTGCTAGGTTATACTCTCTTTGCACGGATTACCGTGTCACACCACTACTATCCGACATTACGATCCGATGGGTTCTGCCATTGATCGCATTATATATCCACTACCTTTAGTCATCGCTTTTTTCTCACCACGGCCATGATCCCATCCACATTAATGCATGGCGATTCTGAGTCAACTCATCATGTGTTTTTCATCATTACAAGTCAAAGTAATAGATATTAAAATATCTAATGAGTTAGTCTAATGAACCGACCCGGTCTCATAAGGTTTTAATAGAAATAATATGATGACTAGGCCCAAACGATGAAAATATCCCATTTGACCGTTTTTAACCGAAAGGACCCAAGGGAATAGTTAAATATCTGGGCCCAAATCATTCGGTCCAACAGGACAAAAGTAACATAATCCAAGGGAGGAGCCCATTAAGTCTGGCCCAATAAGGGAAAGTATCATGGCCTAACATTGCCCCCCAGTCTTTTATTAAACGGGAGGTTTAATGGAAGACTGCAAATAATATAGGTCCAGGATATAATGAATTATGATGATCCACAAGGAGTCCAAAATGAAACTCGCCAAGGCCCAACTAAGTCAATCCAAATTGATATCAGAGACATAAATTGGAGGTCCAATAGACATAGGTCCACTCCGGTTAAGATATTTAGACCCAAAACCGGACGCTATCTCTTCCAATTCACCATCATTGCTGTGAATTAAATGTGCCGCCCTCGATTACTGTGTAACCGTCAATATAAAAGGTAAACTTTACCAAATATGACAGTTTTACCTGCCAATTTGAATTTCGAACCTTTGAGCTTTTTTTACTATCTCCCGAGCTCTCGTTCCCTTGTCTGTAAATCGTTAACAATGGCCTCGCAAGATTCTGAGAAAGGACGTCCTCTTTTAGTGACACCGATCACCGCCGTTCCTCCAAGTCCAAACCCCAACAAAGATGCTTCAAGCTCTGATCCAGCCGCTGCAACCACTAAGAAGAAAACGATTACGAAGCCTCCTCCCAATCCTTCTGCATTCTATAGGAGTAAGGAACAATATTTCCATGCCAATACTCCTTCGAAAGTTACAGAGCTTGATTTGAAGAAGCTTTGAACTCGCTGCCACATTCCGGATACCCATTTGGTGAGAGTTCCGAGGTCTGAAGAACGGATATATCAACGTCCTGAAGGGTGGATGGCTGTTACGATGACTATCTTGGAGAAAGGGGTTCGATTCCCTCTTCATGCTTTTATAGTAACTCTCTTACGGTTTATGGGTGTTGGGTTCGCTCAATTGATGTTGAACTCTTACATTCACTTTCTAGCATTCATAGCCTTATGCCATGAACTGGGTGTCGAGCCCACCCTTGACTTCTTCTTTACCGTGTACAAGGCCGGCCAGTCCAGAGAGAAAGGATTTAAGACCATAAGTAAACATTCATCGAAGATAGGAGAGAAGTTCGAGAGGCAGTCATTGGTGAATACTCCTTCGAGCAACAGAAGATGGCACAAGAAGTGGTTTATTGTTAAAGGACCCGAAATCACCTCTTTGCCGGACTGGACCACCGATGAGAAGACTTCTACTGACTTCGGGGACATATCTGAAGAACGTGAGGTCGAGATGATGGATCTTTTTGACAATTTCCCGAGGGAGGAATGGAACTATAGGCTGCTTTCCAAACAAGCGTGGTTATACGACCACAAACGTAAGTATAGGTTCATTTTATGAATATTTGGAAATTTTATGTGATATGGATTCTGATGTAGGACTGTTAATCTTCTGCAGTAACTTTGATTAAACCGTCGTCTTTGGAGGTGAAAGACTTGGAGGATTTGCTAACTGGAAAATTGGTAGAAGCCACCGCCGATTCCTCTCAACAGGAAATCCCATCCGAAGGTAACGTAGCTGGAAAATCTGCAGATGTCGATGCTGAACCTTCATAACCGGAGGCCTCTTCCGAATTTAATCCACCTACTGAAACACCAACTGCTGAACCTCAAACCCATGCACTC
Source organism: Panax quinquefolius (assembly GCA_020205615.1). Classification (NCBI taxonomy): domain Eukaryota; kingdom Viridiplantae; phylum Streptophyta; class Magnoliopsida; order Apiales; family Araliaceae; genus Panax; species Panax quinquefolius. The sequence continues at coordinate 96,659,015 of CM035174.1, read as the reverse complement.
GAACATGATGAACCCCTTCTCTCGGAAAGAGTCCTCTAACATCTTCGAAAGAAAAGAGCCACCCGAAGGCCTCGACTAATTTCCATCCCATCAGACTCCGAAGCTCTTTCTGAATTTGAACCAACTGACAACCCTATACCCCCAACTATCGATCCAACGCCGCCAACTATTGACCCAACACCACCACCGATTGTCGACCCAACACCGCCAATCACCAATCCAACACCACCAATCGTCGACCCAACACCGTCAACTGTGGACCCAATACCACCACCAATTGACCCAACACCCCCAATCACCAATCCAACATTGGCTCGAACAAGTTTGTTAGATCTACCTGTAAATGATCGAAGGAAACTCCTTCGAATCAAAAAGTTGAGAACCAAAATTACCCCCTTAACCCCCAATGAGCTTAGGGTGTCTTCTTCGGGTGTTCATCCTCCAACAGCCCATGTAGAGACTCGAACTATAAATGAAGGAGAACAAACTGAAACTGCTGCAGCACCATCTTGAAAGAGGAAACAACCATCCGACAGTCATCCAAATTCAACTCCTGAATTTTTACCAGTTTGAGATCCTACTCTGGCTCAATCTTCTTCCACCGAGAATATCTATATGGATCCTTCTCCCATTCGTGACCAACCCATGCCTTCCCCCCCAAAGCCATCATCACCAAAATTCCACGATGAAGGCTACTGGGCCTTGGCCGACCTTGTGGCCTCTAGATAACGCCAATTTTCCTTCCAAATCTTTGATGCTTTTCGTTCGAGAAAATTACGATCACCGATTCAATGATCATACGAACGGGAATTTTCTTGATGAGGGCATGAGTTATTTGGCCAAGGTAAGTGATGGTTTTTTTAATTAGATATTTCTTTACTCGTTTAAGTATCTGAAATTGACCGAATATTGTCGAATATATGCAGGCAAATGCAGTCTTCGGGCGTTTACGTCCTAGGCACATAAATGCTGAGTCTGACAAAGAGACTCTGAGAAGGGAGAACAACATGCTAAAGGCTACATTGGCTCGAGAGAGAGAGGAACGTGAATCTATTTTCCATGCCAATGAAAGTCTTCAGAGGGAATTGGCCCAAAACAAAGACGATTTGAGGGAAAACCATGATGTTTTGGTCTCTGTCAGATAAGAGTTGAAGATGATAAAGGCCAGCGAACAAAAATTGGCTAATATGAATGTCAGGTTTGTTGCTGAGACCGAAGCTTTAAAGACTACCAATGAAGGGCTTGCTGAAGCCAATCAAAACTTGTCAATACAGCTCGACGAAGTTCAGACGAAGGCTCGGGTTGAAAGGAAAGCCCATAGGGCCAAGCGTCGTAAACTTCGTGGCAAGATAAAGGCATTTCAGGAACGGGACCCCCCTCTGACTGAAGAAGTGCTCAAGTGGATACAGGCGGACTATCGCACGTCTGACGAGCTCAGTGCAGAAATTCTAAAAGTGTACTATGAAGGATATGAGGACTGCCGAGGTCGAGGTAAGGAAAAGTCGATCATGCAATTTCAATTGAACCCAAATTTTTGATTCCGAGAATGAAGGGGCAGCCTGAATCTGATGTTTTTTTCGTTTTAGTTTATAGGATGTCTTGTAAAAAGGAACTTTGTTTTTTTATCGTTGTTGTAACCGATAATATATGAACGAAATACAGGTTTTATTCTATATAACTTCGGTGTAATTACTTCTTGTCAATATTTAATATTAATGACTTTGAAAAATGTACAAGCTCTTCGTGAACTTAACTTAAACTGTTAATCAACAAATGGGCACATCGTATAACAGATAAAATGAAGTTTTAAAGAATGAGGCATTCTGAACCCAACACTTAGAAAAAATCTAGGTAATAAAGTAAAGGAATACTTATTCGTTACCGAAGTGTGAGTCAGATCTGCTTCGTATGGAATTTTTTACCACGAAGGGCCTAACAAACCCACAGGATGACATTTGCCTACCACGAAGGGCCTGACAAAGTCTAAAGGATGACATTTGCCTACCGCGAAGGGCTTGACAAAGTCTAAAGGTCGACGATTACCTACCACGCAGGGCCTGGACAACGTCTTAAGGAGAACACTTGTCTACCACGAAGGGCCTGACAAGGTATAAAGGTCGAAAATTGCCTACCACGCAGGGCCTGACAATGTCTTAAGGATGGTGTTTGCCTACCGCGCAGGGCCTGACAAACCCATAAGGTCCACCTGCCATTAAGGCTACCATCGAATGGTCAGCGAGTCTTCCTGAACCTCCTTACACCCCTGAACTGAACAGGAACGAAGATAAGATTTGTTTAATGAAAAAGGTGACTTTTATTGATGATGATGAGAATATTTACAGACTTCTGATGTAATGCCATTGTATTTACTGAAAGTACTTCCTAAGCTTCTCTAAGATGCCAAGTATTTTAATTGTTGACCCATCCAATGCCTTCAACCGATAAGTCCCCGGCTTCGGCACTTCAGTGACTTCATACGGTCCTTCCCAGTTCGGCATCAGCTTTCCCAAATTCTGAGGTGTAGATGCTTCGACTTCCTTGAGAACAAAATCTCTCACTTCTTTACCCCCTTGTTATAATGCTTGGCTACTCTCCATTGATAGGCTGCTAGTTTAACCAGAGCTATTTCTCTGACTTCGTCAAGCAAATTGAGATTGGCTTTCAGTCCTTCTTCATTGTAGATCTCTTTGAATTGACTAACTTCAAGACTTGGAGATCCAATTTCAACTGACTAAGGCATCGCATTACAGTAGGCCACCTGAAAGGTGAATCCCCGTTGTAGTCCTCGGAGTAGTTCGATAGGCCCATAATACGTTGAGCAGCTCTTCTGGCCATCTTCCCTTGGCTTCGTCCAATCTGCGCTTGATCCCATTCAGCAACGTTCTATTGGTCACTTCGACTTGTCCGTTTGACTGAGGATGAGCCACTAAAGTCTTTCTGTGCTGGATCCCCAGTTATGTCAAAAATGCTTCAAATTTTGATCCCACAAACTGACGCCCATTGTCCGATATTACCACCTTAGGAATTCTGAAACGAAATACTACTGATTCTTTCAAAAATTTCAAGCATTCATGTTCCGTTATTAACCTAAGTGGCTTTGCTTCTACCCATTTGGTCATATAGTCGATGGCAACAATAACAAAACTGACTTGACCTTTTGCTTTCGGTAGTGGACCTAATATATCAACCCCCCAGACAGCGAAGGGTATAGGAGATAAGATCGAGTATAGTTCTTCTGGTGGCTGATATGGGATCGGACTGTTGAGTTGACATTTCTCACACTTCTTGACGTATTCTGTCGTTTCCTTGAAGATGGTAGGCCAGTAGTACCCCTGACGAAGTACTTTGTAGGCTAATGACTTAGCGGCCATATGGTCGCCACAGATGCCTTCATGTACCTCTCGGAGAGCATATTCAGCTTCAGATGGAGACAAACATTTTAGTAGTGGAGATGAGAAAGCCCTTCGGAACAGATCCCCATCAATCAGAACAAAATTAGCACTCTTGTACTTGATTTTCTAGGCTAACATCCTATCCGAAGGTAAGACGCCATCTGCTAAATACTCCGAATCTGGAGTTAACCAAAGATTGGTTCGGTCAACGCACATTACCGATTCATGATGAATACTTTGGATGTTGCAAAATTTCTAAGTAAACCGATCCATCAAAGACGTTAACATCCGTAGTGGCTAATTTGGAGAGTGCATCACGAATGGAATTGTTATTACGCCGACTCCACAAAACTCGTAGGATTGGAAATATCAAGTTGTTTCTTCAACTCGCCAAATACTTGATCATTCTTGGACCTCGAGCTTCGTACTCCCCAGAAAGCTGCTTAACGACTCACTGAGAATCACTGAAGATGACTATTCTCTGCACTTCAAGACTCTTCGCTAGTCGTAATCCTGCGAGTATCGCCTCATACTCAGCTTCGTTGTTCGTTGCTTTGAACTAAAATCTGATGGCCTGTTGCACTTTGAATCCCTCCGGACTCGTCAGAATAATCCCTGCTCCACTGATGTCCATAGTAGAAGACCCGTCTGCATATAACGTCCATGAACTCGCCTCATTGAAGGATCGCAATCGCTTCTGTCGATCATTCGGCTTCATTATAGCTTCATCGACTTGAAACGAACATTCAACTACAAAATCAGCCAAAGCCTGCCCCTTGATGGCGGTTCGGGGATGATATTCAATGAAAAATTGGGACAACTCCATCGTCCATGTAGCTAACCTCCCCGATACCTCAGGTCTGCCCATAATCTTTTTCAACGGCTGATCTGTGTATACTATTACCAATCTACCCTGGATGTAAGACCCCAGCTTTTATAAATAAAGATGAATTTTCTATAAATATTATTTTTGAATATTATGGAATAAATTTGATATAATGTTATAGTTGTGGGTAATATTTATAAATTTTGCAAAGTAAGCAAGTTGTTATAAAATATTCGTTTGGTCGGGGGATATTCTTTTTGTCAGGGAATATTCGTACGACGGCTCAATCAGTGGTGGACCCCACAACGGAAGTATTGTCGTAGTTAGAAAACGACAAAATTATCTTTCTATAAAAATAACGGCAGAGGTGTTACCGTTAAAACTGTTGAACTACCCTTAGTAAAAAGTACGATGTCTACGCTGTGGTTACATAAGTAGCGCACGGTATTGATTATTGATGCTTACGTGAGAAGTCACTTAGCTATACTCAATTATTACTACGATGAATTGCTTGCATCATATCTCTTATATTATTGATTCAATTATTGTCACACAAGATTATCATCATATAATATGTTATATTATTAATTGAGACGACAAGTTATAAATGATTAATAATTGTTGAAAGATTAAATATGTGTTGATTAAAAATAAAATGATTTGTGGTAATATTTATTCAATCCTTGATGTATATAAAGAGTCATCATATGAGATGTTTGTGGTAAGTTTGTTTATTTTATGGGGCCCATATGTCATCATCTAAGAGTCTCTTCACAATAGTATTTACCTTCGTCAATAGTATTTACCTTTGTGAATAAGTATTACCTTTGTGAATAGTAATTACCTTTCATGTAATAGTATTTACCTTTGTGAATAAGAATTACCTTTGTGAATAGTAATTACCTTCGTCGATAGTATTTACCTTCGTCGATAGTATTTACCTTTGTAAATAGTAATTACCTTTGTGAATAGTAATTATCTTCGTCAATAGTATTTACCTTCGTCAATAAGTAATTACCTTCTTCAATAGTAATTACCTTCGTAATAGTAATTACCTTCGCCAATAGTAATTACCCTTCGCAAATAGTAGTTGTCCCTTCAATATTACCAAGAGTTAATCTGCCTCTTCTGTTCCAAGGGTTAATTACCCCTTCATGAAATAGTAGTTGTCTCTTGATATTACCAAGAGTCATTTTGACCCTTCGTTAAAACCAAGAGCCACTCTCGGTTTTTCTATAAATAAAAAGCTCATTCCTTCATTATTTCTTACGAATTCATTGAAACTCTGAGAGAAAACTATAGAGAGAAAGAAGAAAAGTATTCTCGCTACTTCACTTTTCCAATATTCGCTTTTCTAAGGTAAGGGATATTATTTGTTGTACTTTACGTAAGGGGTGTTATTCTTTCTTATTCACGAAGAGAACTTACATTATTCCATTCTTTATTATTCGATTGAATAACTCAGTATAAGGCATACCCTATACTTGGTAAAATTCTTATGTTATTTCATTCTTATTTATTCTGTTTGAATAACTTTGTATACGCTGGACTCCCTATACTTGGTGAAATCCATATATTATTCCGCCTTTATTATTACATTTGGAACATCCCGTTTACATGTGTTTTTTTACCGACTTTTCCATTGTTTATCATTCTCGTTGAATATCCTATCTGTGTGTTTTACACGGATCCGTTCCATCTTTATTATTCTGTTGGAACATTCTATCGGTGGTGAATTTCACCGACTGGTTCCGTTATTATTATTCTCGTTGGAATAACTTTGCCTCATGCTGCAGTACCGCATGCATGGTGATTTCCTTTGTTATTCCATTCTTTATTATACCTAGTTGATTAAAACTTTGACGTCTATACTCCATGAAATTAGTGGAATATTCCTGATATTTGCGCTTAATCCAGTATCCTTTCATGGAAATATTCTTCTCAGTATTCTTGAATTTTTACTCTACAAAGTAGTATCATGTTGACAGTTTGGATGTTATTGGTTCCTAGATAAATTAATTCTTGAACTTGTTTTATTGAATTCTTATATCATTGTCATCATCCTCATGTTATATTATGTTATCTTTGGCTTACGTGCATAGATGAACTTAGTATGGTTATGACCAGGGATCATTCGGTATAATCATGGTTTGATATAAATGATGTGACAAAAGTCCTCGATGGCTTTATAATGCGATGATGGATAGTTTTGGTATGATTATGACCGGGGGTGATTCGGTATAGTCATGACCATTGATAATTTGATGAAAATCCTTGGCCAGTAGATACAAGGATGATTAGATATTAATGGTTTATTCATTAAACCGAGTCTTAGTGATAAAAATTGATGAAAACCTTTTAAACCTAAAAGATAGTAGACTTTATTTTCTACTTGACTCTTTTAATGGATTGCGTATTTTCATTTGAAGTTAAACCGGTTTGTCTATTGTATTTTATCGGTTTAACATTGTTGAAGACTATTGATAATTTATTACGCATTATCTTAGTTATAATATTTCTTCTTTGGGCTAGTTGAGCTCACCCTTTCTTTCACCGTTTCTCTTGAAAATGAGAATATAGGCGGACGACGAGTCGGGAAAAGAGTGATGGTCCCGAAGATAGCATTAGTAGTCCTTACTATTCTCGTTAAATAGTGTGACAATAAATGTAATGAGGACCCCTTGAGTATGGATATTGTCTAAATGACAATATTCTATTAGAACTCTCGGTTTATGTATTGTCGTATGTTACACGACATGTATGTATAATTAAGTTTGTATTTGAATTTATGTACCATGTAAGTGGCGAGCCAAGATGGGTGACGATACCTAATTTTGGGGGCGTCGCGGTTGGTATCGAGCCATAAGTGTGAAGAGCCCCGAGCCCTCTACCATTTGGTGACTTCTGTTGATGGGGAATGCACCGCCGGACTCTCTCGTAGGGGACGCTTGCCTTTCGGTGGGTGTGGTGATAGTTAATGTGAGGTGTTGACACAAGTTGGTGTCCGTAGTCACAGTTAGTATCGTAGCTTAGGGATATGATCCTGGCCGAGATGTGAGATAAGAACTGGGAGGGAGAGACGGGAATTCCTTCGCGTATGACCTACCTAAATTTATTTGGTATTTAATTGGTCGGTCGGAGTATAGGGATAATATGTGATATGTTAATTAACCCTTGTTTTGTGACGGTGTTTGAGAATGACATCCTGAAAATCTTGAGATAAGCAATGAAGCACATGAGAGTGTTAATTCAAACTCAAAAAAAAAGGTAACGACCAACAATACGATAATAATCATCTTTGAGTGGCAACGGCTATCGAATAATGATAACCATCGTGGGGAAATTATCATGCTAAGAATGGTAACCACTTGATTGGTAATCATGGCAAAGATAATAGAAGTGGAAATTGCAAGAAGAGAAGGTCATTTAGCTCGATTTTGTTGTGCACCAAAGTCGAAGTCTAGCTGGGACGGTGGCACCAAAGGTGGATATGGACAAAACAAAGTCGTTGGTTTTAGGAAGTGCATTTTTCATGACTTCTCAAAAAAGCGAGTAAACCGAACGAAGTTAGCACGGGTTAGTTAATTATAAATTCGCGAAGTCTATACCTTATAAGATACCGGTTCTACCCATTATTTTATCTCTCTTTCTTTGCGTTCAACGTTTAAATTTGACTCAGGAGAAGTTAGACTTTGACTTATTGGTTGAAACTTCGTTAGTAGGAGCCTTCGTTACGCTACTATTTTTAAATCTTGTTTGATTCAAATAAACACTTTCACGTTACTGTCGTCGATCTTATCTTTTTGAAAATACTTGCCTTTGATGTGATTTTAGGAATCAATTGGTTAACTACTCATCATGCTTTTCGTAAGGTTGTTAGCTTTTATATTCATAACCAACTTTGTTGTGCGAATTCAAGTAACCAAACTACTAAAGTTAATTATTGTCATATCAAGCCATAAGTAAAGAGCCCCGAACCTTTCGTTGTTGACTTCCTTGTGTGGAATGCACCAGCCGAGGACTTTCTCGTAAGCGACATCGTGAATGGAGATGGCAAGTTTATAGGTATCATTGTGAGGTGCTTCTCTAGGTTAAGGGATAGAAGTCACAGTTGGTATCAATGTGACGTCTTATCCAAGTCTTGGATAAGAGTAGCGATTTTGAATGATATTTCTATCATTAATAAATTTCTTGACGTATTCTTGAATATTTCCTAGCCTACTCTAGAGCGTGAAATCGAATTTTGTATTGACCCCGTCTGAAAAAACATTTCTTAAACCCTCAAATATTTCTTCAACTAAAATGAGCAGTTTACGTGGTTTATGATAAAAGTCATAATAAAAGCATTGGACTAATGAAAATCATGGGTATACGTGGTATTAGTAAGTGTTATGATGAGTTATGTTGGTTAGTATGTGAAAACATGAAAGTTTCTTAAAAATCGAAGGAGTTAAAAACCAGATTTTGGTGAAAAGCGTAACATGAAATTCAATTGACCAAATCTCTTATTATATTTTGAATTTTTGAGTTTGGTTAAGTCCTAGAGTTAGATCTATGAGTTACCTAACTAATCCAAATGGAATCAATGAAAAGGTGTTGTAGATTTTAGTGGGGTGATTTTAAGTAAAGGAGTCAAAACTTCAAAATGTCCAAAAAGCTGCTGCCACATTTTTGTAAGGGCTGTTTCGGCCACTTAATTAGTGAGAAAAATTCAGGCCTTTTGGGACATAAAAAGTATATGGTATGAAGAACATCGTGTCCAAAAATGAGCTCATTCCGACTTAAAATGAGCAAGTTATGACCATTTCAATATTTAGGTTTTTTGACAAAAATGCTATAACCGGAGTTCTATAACTCAGATGACCATGAAATTTAAACTGGAGGCTCACATTAACATGTGTAAAGGTCCTGACAAGATTTGAGAATTTTGGAGTTAAACTTGAGGTAGCTAATTTCTTAAGAAATTAATTAGAAATTGATTTTGAAAAATAGTAAATGAATTTTAAAAATTAAGAGAAAAAATATATTTTATTTATGGGACTATATTATGCTAAATCCCAAAAAAGAAATATTTTTGGGACTGATTTGGTATTTTTCATGAAAATAGTTTAATTCTGAACATATGAGTTAAATATGTTATGTGAAGTAACAAAGTTGAAAATAGGATTTTATGGCTAGAGAATCCTATATAGAGTATATGCATATTTTTTTTGATGAGGGATTTGATAATTGGTGATGATATCTTATGAGTATGGCATTTTTGAATGATTAAATGCATTATATGGTAAAGCGTAAACAATTGAGATAAATTATTTATAAATTTAAGAAGTGATTAAAATATTGTTATATTATTAATGATATTAGATTATAGAGATTATTAAGTGATTGATAACATGGGGATATTCTTGAATCTGGATAAATTATATTATAAATGTTTAATATTTATCCTTTATCTCATTTGATTGATTCTTTATATCATTATCCTCATGCTTATATTATGTTGAAAGTCATCTCATATCATAGCGTATTGGATAGATGGACTTGGTATGATTATGACCGTGGATTGTTGGTATATAATCATAACCGTAATTGAAAACACGATTAACTTTGGTAGTAGTGCAGTGCATGGATAATTTGTGGTCGTGATACTAATGAATACACGATTATCTTTGGTAGTAGTTTGCATGGGATAATTTGTGGTCGTGATACTAATGAATACACGATTATCTTTGGTAGTAGTGCATGGATAATTTGTTAATCGTGATACTTAATGAATACATGATTATCTTTGGGTATAGTGCATGGATAATTCGTGGTTGTGATACTAATGAATATATCCTCTTTGGCACGTAGTGCGGGGATGATTCGATGATATGGATTAATTATCGGTATTGAGTCTCAAAGAATGAAATATTAATTCATGGATGTGAAAGTAGTATATATGCACAAGCCGATCATGTTTGATGATAAAGCATATACTTTGTAACAATCTTATTCATTTATTAATAAAAGTATTAATTTATTAAAGGCTTTTAATTATCTACATGATCTTTGTTTTATAATATGTGATAAACCCATAGTTTTAAGCAATGCTTTTAGAATAATGATGATGATCATTCTAATGAGATCTAAATTCTTAGAAAGCTTAAAACTAAAATAGTTCCCAATCATTGGATTACTAAATTGGGGATTAGTGAATCCGGATAGATTGAATACATCGTTGCTTGCTCATTGGATGAGGATGATTGATCTCATGATCATTTGTGTGGAGACACTAAAGCAAGTATGTAGGTGCTTATTAGAGAATAAGTTCATCTTTGAGCGTGGCTCGCTAAGGAATACCTAATGGAGTTTTATTTGCTGTCGATAGGAATTCTGTAGTGATAGTAATCTGAGTGATCCTTGGACTTGAGATCATCATAGTATCTTGTGTATGATGAGTTATACTTTGACTTATTCCTTAAGACCCTTAGGGTATATCAAAGGGTATGCTTGGGTATAATAAGTTGTACATGGAGATAATGTATGATCGATAAAGAATCTACCACTTAATAAAAGAAGAAATGTCTATGTGATTAGATAAATGACAACCCAATAGTCCTTGGCGTTATGCGAATGAAATTAGAAAGGAGTTTCTAATTTGCATTATTTGAGTTATGCATTTAAGGATCGAAATACATATAATTAAATAAAATAAGACTTGTGATAATTCCATATCTTATATTTAATTGGGACATTGTATGGTGGAAGGATTGAATTATCACAGTAACTATTTACTCAAAAGGTTCTTTAATGATTAATGTTGAAATCTATATTATCCGGAAAAAGTCGTTGATCATTGGGAGGCTTATCCTATTGTAGAATAAATATTATTTAAATAAATTAATTGTTTAATTTATTTATTTAAATAAGATTAGAATTGTTCTAATTGATTTATTCACAACCTTAGGTTTAATATGGAGAACCTAAAGGGTCACACCATAAAAGGAAGAATAATTATTTAAGAAGTTAATGGCATAATCGTAATAATATGTTAAGTATATTTAATTTAATCTATGGTGATAGAATAAATTAAATAGCTTAATATTATTATTTAATATTTTAGAAATATTAAATATAAATTAATAAGAGTCTTATTAATATTATTACAATTATTATTATTTTAATTTCTAAAAGAGTTTAGGAATTAATTTAATATAAGTACTCTCATTTATTCCTAATTGGATTAGGAAGGAAAATTAGTTAAAGGAGTTTAATTAATTATCCCTAATAAGATTAGGGAGCTTAATTAATTAAAAGAATTTAATTAATTAAATAAAACCCAATTCCTTAATTGTTAAGGTGGGTTGCCCACATCTATAAATAAGAGAATCTTATTATGGGTGGTGGTATGGGTTGTTGACTTTTAAGAACTACGTAATAATTCCAAGTTGTTGAAGTACACCTTTTTTCTATAGAGATAGAAAAACTAGGGTTTGAGCCAACCACCCTTCTTCTTGAATTTTCTTCTTCCTGGTGGATCACCTCTAGAGGCCAAACATTTGGGTGGCTAACGTTGATCGAAAGGAAGGAACCAAACCCGGTGGATTCAAGTTGAGCGAAAAGGATTTGGAGGTGAACTTGTACTGAGGAAGCTTCGATCTTCAGGGTATGATTTTATTCTTTATCTTTTCGTTTAATTAATAATTATGCATAAAGGGATGATCCGGGTATATGGTTTGTAAATTTTTAAACTCTGATTTTTACACTTTTACGCATTAATTTTGCAATTTGATTGCGCACATGAATATTACAAACCTAACAGTGGCATCAGAGCCAAACCTTTATGTAAATTATTAATTGTTTTAATTTAATATCTATATTGATATGTGTTTAGAACAATTTAATTGGGCATAATTTTATTGTATAAAATTTAATAAATAAATAAAAATAAAAAAAAATAAAAATAAAAAATGACAAGTTCATTTTTTTTTTTTCAATTCGCTATTTTTTGATTGCAAAAAAAGATCGAAATATTTTTTCACAATATCTTGCTTTTTGAATCATGAGCCACCAAACCATGCATACGGGAAATCAAGAAGAATGATTGTTAATGATTATCTAATGATTATCTAATGATTGTATAATCATTATATATATATATATATCACGTTTAAATAAAATAAAGAAAGAAACATTTTTTTTTGTATGCATGGTACGGAATCGAGAACGATTATATATATATATAATATATATATTATATAATATTATATATATATATATATATTAATTATTATATAATTAAAATAAAAAGTTTATTTTAATTTTAAAATAAAAGGTTTATTTTAATATTAAAATATAAAGTTTTATTTTAATTTTTATAATTAAAATTTTATAATTAAAATAAAAGGTTTATTTTAATCTTAAAATAAAAGGTTTATTTTAATATTAAAATTAAGATTTATTTTAATTAAATTTCATTCCATGATAACTAATTGGAGTTGAAATTGGATTCTATTTTTCCTTAAATAAAGGAGTTTATTTAGATATGAAATAGATTTAGATATATTATTTTCATATTAAAAATAAAAGAGTTTATTTGTGAATAGGAAAGAAAATCCATGTTTCTTTAAATAAAGGAGTTTATTTAAATATGAAATAAGATTTCATATTATTCAAAATAAAGGAGTTTATTTGTGAATAGAAAGAATATAATCAAGTGTTTCCTTTAATATATTTTTTTACACTGGAATTGGATTCCATAATTAATTAAAATAAAAGAGTTTATTTTAATTAAAATTTTTTATTTATTACATGGAATTGGATTCCATAATTAATTAAAATAAAGGAGTTTATTTTGATTAAATATTTTGATTAAAATAAAATAGTTTATTTTATTCAAAATTAGATAAATTAAAATAAAATAGTTTTATTTTGATTTAAATTTGGATTAAAATAAAGGAGTTTATTTTGATTCAAAATTAGATTTTATACTAACTAAATTTGCCCATTAAATGATATCAATATATATATTAAATGTTTATTATTAATAAGATGAATGTTATTTATTGATGCGTATGGTGATGTGTATGATAATAAATGGGATTGATTATGGACTATTGACGATATGATTGGATTTTATTTTAGTTGGATGCATGAATGTATGGGTTTTATTAAATGGGGTTACTGCGTACCTCGTCTTCTAAATTTTCTTAATGTAAATTCTATCTCCCTTCTATGTACTTCCCTTATTTCTGCGATCAAGGTTTCTATTTATTTTAAATAGTTTTGTAATAGGAATAATTAGAATTATTTTGAAAATTGGAGATCAAGGAACGAGGAAGGCGCTTGAAGACCCGTTTGTAATGGAGCAGGGTTTAAATGTAATAGTTATATTTAAATATTATTTCTTGCACCCCTAGGTTTGACCTTTTAAACTCAAAACAAACTAGAATAAAAGTCCATAATCAATCCGGGTAGAATATAGTATTCTATATGCATGCTTATACTATATATATTATATATTATGCAAACATGCTTCGCATGTTCATTAATATATTGCTATATTTATATATATATATATATATATGCTTGTTAAAAACAAGATGAGACAAATTAATAACAAACCCCTCGAATTTTTATATTAAGTCCTAGCGTTCAAAGATATTTGGAATATCGAGCGTCAGCCTTCTAACATGATAAAATTAATAGAGTATTAAATATTTAATATGAGTTTGTTGTGTCACCACAAGGCAAGTATTAAGTATTTAAGATGTTAATTTATCACATTTGATGCTTATAAAGAAAATTGAACAATATTATTTTGTTGTGTCACCACAAGGATGATATTTTTCTTTTTTTGAATATATGGAGTGCTAGGTCGGACTTAACTTGGATAATTTTGATTCGGATGTGCCACTTACTTGATCAAAATAATCTAAGAGGCAAAATCTGAGGAGTTGCATAGTTGATGTAATTGACAAAAGTTGTCTACCTATTTATTTATATATAGTTTGTTGTGTCACCACAAGGCTATATACATTTGAAATGGGATCCTTATTCTCACTAGCAAATCTTTAATTAGATTTTGCCGAACTATATAAGTGAGGTAATATAGTTTGAAGAAAATAGTGGGAGATACCAATTTAAAACAAGACCTAATTTATTTTGGTAATTAATAAAAGAATGTATGTTAAAATGTTGTTAATTACAAATTCATTTACGAAATTTTACAATGTCTAAAATTACTATCAACTGCGAAGCATATTAGATGCTAAATTAATCGGGCCAATTTAAGCGGATTGGTTAAGGAATTTGAGAATAGTTCTCATGCATTTGAAAAGCTATCTTATGTCATTAATCGCTTTATCCTGCAATAGTTGCGAGATAATGCCTCTGAGGAAGAGATTGCTACTTTTAGAAAGTGGCGAGATGATGCACGATTGGCTCGATGCATCATGCTTTCGCATCCATGAATGTACGAGCTTGGCGTCGGCGTGAAACTATGGATGCTTCTACTATATTCCTGCACATCAAGTAGTTGATGGTGAGGAAAGTGGGGCCGATAGATATCGAGATATCTAAGGAGCTCTTCCGATCTAGAATGGCCAATGGCACTATAGTCTGAGCATAAAAGTCCTTAACATTATCAATTTGATTGATCAATTAGGATGACGAATTTTGTCATGGATGGAGAGTTGAGCCAATATTTGATCTTGCACTCACTCCGGACTCCTTTCACAATTGTTGTGAATTTTCATATGAACAAGCTAGATATCGACCTCATTGATTTGCTTAACATATTGAAAAATGTTGAGAGTCACTTTCCAACCAAGAAAGATCAAGTCTTACTGGTAGGGGCCAAAGAATCTTCTGAAAAGAAGAACGATTCAAAGAAGGTAAATAGAAAGGCGTAAACAAAGGATAATAAGAACAAAAGCGTCACGGATAGCAAAGGTTTGCTTCCACTTGCAATAAGCACGGACAACTTTGGAAAGAAAGCTGCGAGAAGCATCTTGCGAGAGGCTAACGAAAGAAGCTTAGTGAAGTTTGATTTATAAATCTGAATTTGTTCATGATTTAAAATAAATTTTCTTTAAGTCGAGGTTCTACTTGGGTATTGGATACCGACTTTTGGTTATCATAAATATAGATTTATGAAGGGACCAAGCGAGTAGAAAGCTAAACAAATATAAGTAATCTATGTGTGGAAAATGAAGCAAAGGTTGCTGCATTAGCTATAGAAACTTATAGTTTAGCAATGCTTACTGGCAAAATCTATTAAGTCGATAAGTTATTATTGTATTCCAGTTCTTGTTAAAAATATTATTTCTATTTTATTGTTGAACAATGAAAACTTTGGTATTATAATTAAGAACAATTGTTGTTCTATTTATAATAATAATGTTTTATATAGAATGGAATATTACTTAATAAATTTTGTATACTTGACTTACGTGAAAATAATTTTGCATATTGAACAAATTAGTATAAGAAAAGGAGATGATCATTCAAAGAGTTGAATGTGTGTATTTGCTAAAATACAAGTGTGAATTATTTGAAAGGTTCAAAATTGAGGAAAGTGAAACAAAATTGGCAAAAGTATTAAGATTCTTTGATTAGATCGAGGAATGAATACTTGTGCAATAAGTTTCTAGATCATCTCAAATGGTTTTCTCATAATGGACGCCTCTCGATACATAATAATTGATTGATGTATCTGAAAAGGAAAAATCGTACCTTATTGAACATAGTGCGGTCCATAATGATTTTACTGACATTTCGGTATCCTTTCAGGGATAATGTCCTAGAAATGGTTGCATATCTACGAAAATGGTAACCTCAAAATCCATTGAAGACTCCATAAAAGTTATGGACATGGAGGATTCCTAATCTTAAGTATGTTAAGATAAGGGGTTGTCGAACTTATGTGAAAAAGGTTTCAAAGGATAAGCTTGGGATAAGATTTGATAAGTGTCGATTTGTGGGACATCCTAAAGTAAGTTTATGGTATATGTTCTATAATCCTACTTAGCAAAAAGGTGTTTGTTATGAAACACGCTGCCTTCTAAGATAAAGGTGTTTATCATTGAAAGGGCTAGTGGGAGGATAATAGATCTTGAAAAGTTCATGATCCACAAAAACTATAAGTCGAATAAGAGGAACCTATAGATAGACTGTATTATACCTGGCTAAATCAATGTAATCTGAATAGTACTCAAGATACCTAGGAGGTATGGATTCATCATGGATGATGATGATGATGAGTACGATCATGTAAGATGATGATCCGAGTTACATACGATGAGTAAGAGTTCTACAGTGTGTACAAAAGGGTCGGATGGGGCGTCGTGACATTCCTAATATTATATGTTGATATACTACGGATAAGGAATGACATACTAATGCTACAATCGGTAATGATAAAGTTGTCTAAACATTCCTCCATGAATGATTTGGAAGAGTATCTTAGTTGGGGATATAAATCTATATAGATAGATTTAAGAGGATGCTCGACTTAACCCAAAGGAACGATATTCATTTGATGTTAAAGTCGTTTAGCATGGCAAACTCAAGAGATGTCTCATGTGGATGAAGCGATGGAGTGTATCTCTCTTAATAGTCCCCACGGACTCTCGAAAGAGAGATCACATGAATAACAATCATGTATGCTGATGAAATATCTGAGACACGATGTTGATGGTCATATATATGGAGAAGATCACTATGAGTCGGTGAAAAACATCTTAAAGTTCTTAACCGCACTAAGGATGTGATCAAACATGGTGGAGTGCGAATTAAAACTAGAGGGCTTAACAGACTCAAGTTTTTCGAGACGCAGACGAGATGACGAAAAATCCACTTTAAGGTAAAGCGTTATCTTGAGCAATGGTGCGATTGAATTGGAAAGGTTCCAAAGCAATGAAGAGTTCTTGGTTTAGTGATAAAAACAAAGTATATAACTATAAATGAAGCTCCAAGTTGATTGTTTGGATTAAAAGTTCATTATAGAACTAGAAATAGTTCTAAGTCTCATCTTGGATCTAAACATGTGTTGTGGCACTTTCATTTGATTATTAGAATCATTGAAAGATGGGAAATCACTATAGAGATAGTGGACTCTCATGAACAACATTACATATCCATTAACTAAAAGCTTATCCAACGACGGGATAATCATCACTTAGAAGAAGAGTATGAGATACCATGACGATTGGCTTTAGTGCAAGTGGGAGATTGAAAGTAGTATACACAAGCCAATCATGTTTGATGATAAAGCATATACTTTGTAACAATCTTATTCATTTATTAATAAAAAAGTATTAATTTATTAAAGGCTTTTAATTATCTACATGATCTTTGTTTTATAATATGTGATAAACCCATAGTTTTAAGCAATGCTTTTAGAATAATGATGATGATCATTCTAATGAGATCTAAATTCTTAGAAAGCTTAAAACTAAAATAGTTCCCAATCATTGGATTACTAAATTGGGGATTAGTGAATCCGGATAGATTAAGTACATCGTTGCTTTGCTCATTGGATGAGGATGATTGATCTCATGATCATTTGTGTGGAGACACTAAAAGCAAGTATGTAGGTGCTTATTAGAGAATAAGTTCATTTGAGCGTTGGCTCGCTAAGGAATACCTAATGGAGTTTTATTTGCTGTCGATAGGAATTCTGTAGTGATAGTAGTCTGAAGTGATCCTTGGACTTGAGATCATCATAGTATCTTGTGTATGATGAGTTATACTTTGACTTATTCCTTAAGACCCTTAGGGTATATCAAAGGGTATGCTTGGGTATAATAAGTTGTACATGGAGATAATGTATGATCGATAAAGAATCTACCACTTCTAATAAAGAAGAAATGTCCTATGTGATTCGATAAATGACAACCCAGTAGTCCTTGGCCAAGGCAGAATGAAATTAGAAAGGAGTTTCTAATTTGCATTATTTGGAGTTGTGCATTTAAGGATCGAAATACATATAATTAAATAAAATAAGACTTGACAGTAATTCCATATCTTATATTTAATTGGGACATTGTATGGTGGAAGGATTGAATTGTACGGTAACTATTTACTCAAAGGTTCTTTAATGATTAATGTTGAAATCTATATTATCTGGAAAGTCGTTGATCGCTAGGGAGGCTTATCCCTATTGTAGAATAAATATTATTTAAATAAATTAATTGTTTAATTTATTTATTTAAATAAGATTAGAATTGTTCTAATTGATTTATTCACAACCTAAGTTTAATATGGAGAACCTAAAGGGTCACACCATAAAAGGAAGAATAATTATTTAAGAAGTTAATGGCATAATCGTAATAATATGTTAAGTATATTTAATTTAATCTATGGTGATAGAATAAATTAAATAGCTTAATATTTATTATTTAATATTTTAGAAATATTAAATATAAATTAATAAGAGGAGTCTTATTAATATTATTACAATTATTATTATTTTAATTTCTAAAAGAGTTTAGGAATTAATTTAATATAAGTACTCTCATTTATTCCTAATTGGATTAGGAAGGAAAATTAGTTAAAGGAGTTTAATTAATTATCCCTAATAAGATTAGGGAGCTTAATTAATTAAAAGAATTAATTAATTAAAACCCAATTCCTTAATTGTTAAGGTGGGTTGCTTGGCATCTATAAATAATGAGAATCTTATTATGGGTGGTATGGGTTGTTGACTTTAAGAACTACGTAATAATTCCAAGTTGTTGGGAGTACACCTTTTCTATAGAGATAGAAAAACTAGGTTTAAATTGACCACCCTTTCTTGAATTTTCTTCTTCCTCGTGGATCACCCTGGAGGCCAAACATTTGGGTGGCTAACGCGTTGAAAGAAAGGAAGAACAAAACCCGGTAGATTCAAGTTGAACGAGCGAAAAGGATTAGAGGTGAACTTGTACACGAGGAAGCTCGATCTTCAGGTATGATTCTTATTCATCTTTTTCGTTTAATTAATAATTATGCATAAAGGATGATCCCGTTATATGGTTTGTAAATTTTTAAACTCGATTTTTACACGCTTAGCATTAATTTTGCAATTTGATTACATGATCGAATATTAAGAAACCTAACGGGATGTGGTAAAAGTCATCTTTGAGTAGTAGTGCATTGATAGACTTGGTATGATTATGACCAAACTTATTCAAGATAATCACGATCAGAATGAAAACACGAATATCCTTGGTCAAGAGTGGTATGGATAATTCGTGGTAGTGAGACTATTAAGTCAATCTCAAAGATTATTGGTTTTACATTTGTATATCTTTTGCTTTGTAGTGCAAAGATGAATTGTTAATGAATATCTTTGGCGGATTAAGACGAATTTAATATTTTTAACGATAAAAGTATTCAAGGTATCCTCACCTCTTTATCATATCAAGTATCGCACCCTAATTTCGAGGGCTGAAATTTCATAGAATGGGAGGTTGTAAGACCCCAACTTTTATAAATAAAGATGAATTTTCTATAAATATTATTTTGAATATTATGGAATAAATTTGATATAATGTTATAGTTGTGGGTAATATTTATAAATTTTGCAAAAGTAAGCAAGTTGTTATAAAATATTCGTTTGGTCGGGGAATATTCTTTTTGTTCGGGGAATATTCATACGACGGCTCAATCGATGGTGGACCCCATGGCGGAAGTATTGTCGTAGTTAGTTAAAACGACAAAATTATCTTTCTATAAAAATAACTACAGAGGTGTTACCGTTAAAAGCTGTTGAACTACCCGGTAGTAAAAGTACAAGAATACGGCGTAGTTACATAGTAGCAGCATGCGGTATTGATTATTGATCTTACGTGAGAAGTCACTTAGCTATACTCAATTATTACTTTACGATAATTGTTGCGTCATATCTCTTATATTATTGATTCAATTATTATCACAAAGATCATCATCATATAATATGTTATATTATTAATTGAGACGACAAGTTATAAATGATTAATAATTGTTGAAAGATTAAATATGTGTTGATTAAAAATAAAATGATTTGTGGTAATATTTATTCAATCCTTGATGTATATAAAGAGTCTCATATGAGACGTTTGTGGTAAGTTTGATTATTTTATGGGGGCCCATATGTCATCATCTAAGAGTCTCTTTGTCATATAGTATTTACCTTCGTCGATAGTATTTACCTTTGTGAATAGTAATTACCTTTGTGAATAGTAATTACCTTCGTCGATAGTATTTACCTTTGTGAATAGTAATTACCTTTGTGAATAGTAATTTCGTAAATCGATAGTATTTACCTTCGTCGATAGTATTTACCTTTGTGAATAAGTAATTACCTTCAATCGATTGTATTTACTTCAATAGTAATTACCTTCGTCGATAGTAATTACCCCTTCATGAATAGTAGTTGTCCCTTCAATATTACCAAGAGTTAACTCGCCTCTTGATTGTTCCAAGGGTTAATTACCCCTTCATGAATAGTAGTTGTCTCTTGATATTACCAAGAGTCATTTTGACCCTTCGTTAAGACCAAGAGCCACCCTCGGTTTTTCTATAAATAAGCTCATTCCTTCATTATTTCTTACGAATTCATTGAAACTCTAGAGAGAGAAATATAGAGAAAGAAGAAAAGTATTCTGCTACTTCACTTTTCCAATATTCGGTTTTTCTAAGGTAAGGGATATTATTTGTTGTACCTGTAAGGGGTGTTATTCTTTCTTATTCACGAAGAGAACTTCATTATTCCATTCTTTATTATTCGGTTGGAATAACTCAGAACGCAGATACCCTATACTTGGTGAAATTCTTATGTTATTTCATTCTTATTTATTACATTGGAATAACTTTGTATATATGCGGACTCCTATACTTGGTGAAATCCTTATATTATTCCGTCTTTATTATTACATTTGGAACATCCCACTGGTTCCGTCTTTATCATTCTTTTGGAATATCCTATCATGTGTTTTACACGGATCCGGTTCCATCTTTATTATTCTTATTACGTTGGAACATCCTATCGGTGTGAATTTCACCGACTGGTTCCGTTATTATTATTACATTGAATAACTTTATCTATCTCAATCACCGCATGCACGGTGATTTCCTTTGTTATTCCATTCTTTATTATACCTAGTTGGTTAAAACTTTGACTTCTATACTCCATGAAATTAGTGGAATATTCACGATATTTGCGGCTTCATCCAAAGTATCCTTTCATTGAAATATTCTTCTCAGTATTCTTGAATTTTTACTCTACAAAGCAGTATCATGTTGACAGTTTGGATGTTATTGGTTCCTAGATAAATTAATTCTTGAACTTGTTTTATTGAATTCTTATATCATTGTCATCATCCTCATGTTATATTATGTTATCTTTGGCTTACGTGCATAGATGAACTTAGTATGGTTATGACCAGGGATCATTCGGTATAATCATGGCTTGATATAAATGATGTGACAAAAGTCCTCAGTGGCCTGTAATGCAGTGATGGATAGTTTTTGGTATGATTATGACCAGGGGTGATTCGGTATAGTCATGACCATTGATAATTTGATGAAAATCCTTGACCGTGGTACAAGGATGATTAGATATTGTGGTTTATTCATTAAACTGAGTCTTAGTGATAAAAATTGATGAAAACCTTTTAAAACCTAAAAGATAGTAGACTTTATTTTCTACTTGACTCTTTTAATGGATTGCATATTCATTCACCGTTAGTTAAACTAGTTGTCTATTGTATTTTATCGGTTTAACATTGTTGAAGACTATTGATAATTTATTACGCATTATCTTAGTTATAATATTTCTTCTTGGGCTAGTTGAGCTCACCCTTTCTTTCACCTTTTCTCTTGAAATGAGAATATAAATTTGACTAGTCGGGGAAAAGAGTGATGGTCCCAAGATAGCATTAGTAGTCCTTACTATTCGTTAAATAGTGTGACAATAAATGTAATGAGGACCCCTTGAGTATGGATATTGTCTAAATGACAATATTCTATTAGAACTCTCGGTTTATGTATTGTCGTATGTTACACTGACGGATGTATAATTAAGTTTGTATTTGAATTTATGTACCATGTAAGTGGCGACCCAAGATGAGTGACGTATACCTAATTTTGGGGGCATCACACTGGAAGTATTGCCTAAGCTTTCGACTAGCAGTTTTTAAAGCAAAAACAAACTTTTCAATGCTTGGGTACCTTGTTTCAGCATCCCGAAGGACATGGCTTACATAATAAATCGGTCTTTCTTTTGACTTCACGTGCCAAAAGCGCTCCTCTTTATCGCCAACGAACTAGCTGCCAAAAAAGACACCGAAGATAAGTAGGACTTGATGCTCTGAAAGGCGTCTTCACACTCCGAAGTCCATTGGAACGTCTTTGCATTCATCGACCCTTTCAACGTATCAAAAAATGGCAAACATCTTCTGCCGCCGACTTGGACATGAACCTCCTCAAAGTGCAATCCTTCCGATTCGACGTTGAACATCTTTAAATGGTGAGGAGTCTTCATGTTCAGGATCGCTTGAATCTTCTCTGGATTGGCTTCAATTCCTCTTTGGCTGACAAGATAACCCAAAAACTTGCCAGCCCCTAATCCGAAGGTACACTTAGCAGGATTCAGTCTCAATTTGTGGTGGCGAACCATCTGAAAGCATTCTTCCAAATCATCCAGATGTTTATGCACCAACATGCTTTTAACAATCATGTCATCCACGTACACCTCCATATTCTTGCCCAGCTGATATCTGAAGACATAGTTCATCATCCTCTGGTATGTGGCTCCGGCATTGATGAGGTTGAAAGTCATTTTCTTGTAGGCATATACCGAACGATGCGTAATGAACGCCGTCTTCGGTATATCCTCTTTGCATATGGAAATCAGATGATATCCAGAGAATGCGTCCATGAAACTTAACAAAGCATACCCCGAAGTGGCATCGATGAGCTGATCGATGTGGGGCAGCGGGTAAAAATCCTTTGGACAAGCTTTGTTCAGATCGGTATAGTCGATCTTGACTTGCCATTTCCGATTCGCTTACGGACCAAAGGCCACATTTGCCATTCACGCTGCGGGTAGTCGATCTCAAAGATGAAGTCACCGCCACTGCTTTCTGAACCTCTTCATCGATGATCCGTTGGCGTTCAGGTGCAAAGATCCTCCTCTTTTGTCGAACTGGCTTCTTTGACGGGTCCACTTCCAACCGATGCTCAGTAATATCCCTACTCACTCTCGGCATATCCTGAGGTTCCCATGCGAAGATGTCAACATAGCATCGCAGGAGCTCCATGAGGTTCGTCCGGAGAGGTTCCGGCAGACCAAACCTATTTTCACTGTCTTGTTCGCCTTGCCCGGGATGAGCTCTATCTCCTCTGTTTCTTCAGCTGGCATGACCAATGGTTCGGAACTGCTCTCGGTGAAGGATTCGATCTCTATCGCCATGGCCTACTTTTGCTTCGATACTCCCACTCCCGAAGTGATCACAACATTTCTATAACATCTTCTGGCCAGATCCAAATCTCCTTTCACCTCACCGACCCCATGAATCGTAGGAAATTTGATTTTGAAATGAGGGATTGAGGTTACAGCTTGTAAAACAATTAAATTAGGCCTCCCCAAAATAACATTATAAGCAGAATCTACATGTACAACATAAAATTTACAAATAATCTCTACCTGCTGAAGGGCCGTTCCGAAGATGACCGGTAGTTCAATGGTTCCAGCCACCTTGACCGGATCGTTACTAAAACCGTACAAAGGAGCCTCCTGCCCTATCTCCATCTTCCGCCCGTCTAGATGCATCCTCTAATAAGCGTCGCCATACAGAATATCTACAGAAGGCCCATTATCTACCATCATTCGCTTCATATCCACCGAACCCACTTGCGCAGTCAGTACCAATGATCCCTCATGCGGTTCGATGGTTTCCGAAGGGTAATCTTCATCAGTAAAGGAGATTACCGTATTCGGATAAGGTCTATCAGTCTTTGGGAGGTACCACCATGGCGGCATGACCGATCCAAGTGACTTGTATGCTTTTTTTCCAACAAGTTTGCCGTAAGTACCCCGGTGATGACATCTATCACATGCCTTGCGTCGTCCCCCGAGCCGGGCAACTTCTTTGAACTGGTTGAAATCTGCCGAAACAGGTCCTCTATCCTGCTGTAGATTCGTTTTGGCAGCCACATAATGAACTAAAGCCCCACCTTGTACCTTTCTTTCAATGAAATCTTTCAAACTAGCATAGTCGTTCGTATCGTGAACCGAGGCTTGATGGTAATCACAATACTTACGAGGATTCCCTTTTCCGGGCTTAATGTTATCTCGAGGTGGCTCGAAGATAGGTTGATTTTTAATCTGATCCAATATAACAGCCCTATCAGTGTTAAGTGTTGTGTATGTCCTATTTACTCTCTGGGTGGGAGCCATTGAACGTCCTCCTTTATCTCCAATTGTTGTATTTCTTGACCCGCTTCATGGCGGTCTTTATTCCTTCATTCTTCTTCTCGGTTCCCATCGGTTTTGTCCGTCTGTCTCCTGGCTAAGCCGGTCTGAAGAAGGAAGTTTGAGGCTGTTCATGGCTTCCTCCACCACAATATAGCCTTCAGCTTTGTCGAAGGCTTCAGCGAGACTCTTCGGGTGGTGAAACATTAATTTCTTCACCAACTTTTCTGATTTGACCAAATCTAACCCATTCTGAAACAGTCCCACAGCTTGTAGATCGTTCAGGTCTGTCACTTGGCCTACTGCTTCACGGAACCACTTCACATATTGGCCCAAAGACTCATTCAAATACTGTCGAACCTGAGCCAATAAACCAGTTGGTTTTCCCATCCTTTTGTTGCTCCCGAAGCGAGCATGAAACTTACTGCACATGTCCGCCCAAGATGAAATTGAATCCGAAGGCAAAGTTCCCATCCACTATCTGGCATCCTTTCTGAGCGTCGTGACAAAAGTATGACACTTAGCAGCATCGCTAAAGTCATAATAATCCATCAGTCGGTCGAACGCCTGACTGTGGTCATAGGGATCCCCCGATCCATCATAACTTTCAATGTGGGGCAACTTCTTGGTGGGGTCAGCTTTCTCTTTTAGAATCTCCGCGAAAAAAGGGGATGTCTTCTTTCCCGAAGTATCTTTCGTTTTCTGTACTTCGGCAAGCTGCTTCCGAAGTTCCTTCAATTCTTTAACCAGATACTCCACACCTTCTGGTTGGGATGATGCTTCTTTTTCCGGTGACTCCTTCCTCTTCTGAGTGGACCGGTCTCTTACAATAGAACCCCCAACTTTAGAGGGACTTTTCTGATGACGAGCGTCCACAGGGTAATGTACCCTCAGTAGACTTTCGGGAGTGTGACCTCTGGATCGACCTCTTCGTTCACTTCGACCCTGCTCCTTAGAATCGATAGGGTGATGTGCCCTCTTCGATCTTTGAGGAGTAGGACTTCTTGATCTTCTTCTTTCTCGACGTTGGCCCCGAGACTCACGTCCCGAATGAGCAGGTTCCTTTCCACTCCGATGCCCACGCTCTTCGGACTGAACATAACTGGACGCTCCATCCCTCAACTCCACTATTCGGTTCATCTGCTTCAGTTATATCCTGTCGCTACTTCATAAGTGCCTCCATGACCCTATCTGTTTCGTCTGCCATCTTAGCCAGTCGGGAGGCCTTTTCGTCTTGGTCATCTCGGTATCGAGTTCTAGGCGAGGTGCCTTCTACTCATTTTCGACCATGACCAGACCCTTTCTCTGTCTTGAAAACTAGCTTTCTCCTAGCTTTGCTCACGAACTTCTGCCGAGAATCTTCGTGTGATCGTTTGGACGCTGTGCTGGCATGAACACTTAGTGCAGGTCCCAAACGATCCTTGATGCACACTTCTTGTGGTCTTGATTCACCGTGATCGTGGTTGCCACGCCTTCGTGTAGGCGTTCTACTCTTCTCCATGAATCTTGGCGTAGAACGACCACGATTTGTGATTGAAAAGTACTCAAGACACTAGAACTTAGCCCCTCCTTACTAGCCAATGTTAACGCCAAGATCTTTCCCCACGTCCCAATCACCAAGACGCGTCTGATATCCTTCACAGTTCAACAAGTCAACACCAAAAGCATTACGGCTTGACCGTCGGGGGATAGCTCCGGCGTGAGAGTCAATATCGGCGATCACAAGGTTAACAGTGGAGAATAATAATTGTCTAGTTTATTGAGAGAGATAATAATTCTCAGTTGTGTGTGTATGTGAACGTGAATGTTAACGTACCTCCTTGTGAAGACTTCCTTGCTAGGTTATACTCTCTTTGCCTGGATTACCGTGCCACCCACTACTATCTCATGACCCCCCCGATCGATGGGTTCTGCTTGATGCATCTGCAATATATCCACTACCTTTGGTCATTTGTTTTTTCTAAATTTCTACGTAGCCATGATCCCATCCACATTAATGCGTAGCGATTCTGATGAAATCAACTATCATGTTTTTTCATCATTACAAGTCAAAGTAATAGATATTAAAATATCTAATGGGTTAGTCTAATGAACCGACCCGGTCTCATAAGGTTTTAATAGAAATAATATAATGACTAGGCCCAAACGATGGAAATATCCCATGTGATCGATTGTACCGAAAGGACCCAATGGAATAGTTAAATATCTGGGCCCAAATCATTCGGTCCAACAGGATAAAAGTAACATAATTCGAGGAGTCCATTAAGTCTACTCCAATAAGAGAAAGTATCATGGCCTAACATATATCATGAACAGATCACTGCACTTCAGAGTTGGGGCAATAGATTACAAAGGAACGACATCTATTAAAAAGGAAAAGAAAAAACCCTCTATAGTCTCACCTTCCTCTCCTTGATAAACTGCCTGAATGCATCAAGATAAGAGAAACAATAGCATGATTAAATTAGCATTTCTATTGTACGTTGCTAATTATATTGTTATTATTGTTTGCAATAAGCGTTATTTAGAATGACAGCTTTGCTATTAAAGTAACTTCGAGACATTTTTAAATTGAAAATTTATATGATTCATCCAAGTTCTGAAAAAATAAATAAAAACTTATAGCACTAAGAATATTCATAAGAGTATGTATTGACTAAAATTCATCATATTTAACAACTCTTACATACTCCTTTATTAACCGAGGCTCAAACAAGTATTCACAAACAATCATTATTAGCATGCAACATATATATAAGCGCCAGATTAACACCACACTAGTTCACAATCAGCAAATCTAACCCATTCTGATTAAAAATATTGTAGCTAGATTTTGCTTCTTTTTTTTTAAGAATCCCAAATAGGACCAAATGCAGCAATTCCAGAAGCCTTGCATGCATCAACAACATCCCTACTTCCTTCTGGATTACTAGTCACAATAACTACTTCAGCCCCCCAATTCTTAGCCACATCGACGCTCATTTGAGACACATTAGGCCTGCCAAGAACCGCAGTATCATGCACAATCACCTTATCTTTCGAAAATCCACTCACCATTTCTTTAATTTCTGTCCCAAAATTTTGTTCAATCCCTTTTGCCACCCAAAGCTCACAAACATCCGCCGCACATGGCTGCAAGAGGAATGACAAAAACACACAAATACCTGACCCTGTGGCCACCACCAAAACCCTATCATACATGTTCACCAAATAAGGCAGGCCAGCAAAATGAACCTGTCTTATCCATAAATGGATCGGTGGGTTCGATACTAAGGAATTGGTGAAGTCACCAACTGCACCAGCAAGCATCATGTGCTCGTTTTTCCCATCAGAGATTATGCCAAATGCGTGCCACTCGGATAAGGGTGATGGGCTAATTCTTCCCAATAAACCGGCTTTTACTCCTCCTTGGAACTTGATAATTGATGCATGGCTAGAAGGGGCGGAAAGTTTAACCGGGACACGCCTAATTGTCATCCATGGGAGAATTATGAGGATTGTAATGGCTAGAGTAAACCAAAATTCTTGATTTCTGAGTAACTTTGATTGATTTTCGTAGGATTTGGTTTTAGGGTTATATGTGATTGTGAGAGTGATAAATACCCAAACAAATACTACACTTGTCCACCCTGCAAACCGATGAATTCTTTCAAAGACATTGTGGTGGAGATGGCGGACGAGAGGGAATGCCGCCATGCAAGAGAGACATAAAAGAGAGAGAATACTTGAGGCAACACCAATGATTTCTGGTGAAGTGTTTTCTCTATCTTTTAGAGTTAGTATTAATGCATATATGAGCCATGCAAGTGAAGAGATTCCACAGCCACTATGTATCCCTCCAAGACTTTGTAGAAGCGATGTTGTGGCGGTTTTGAGGCGTAGAGGCACCCAAGACCTCCCCAGAAGGCGGACGGCCAGCCAGAAAACAACGCGCAAAAAGGCGTCACTCCGGCAGAGTGTCAATGCAAGAATGTTTGCTATAGAGAAAAGTGCTGCTTTGTTCCTTGCATACGTGAAGTTTCCGGTGGCTGCAAGAACTAGACAAGTGATGTTTATAGTCAAGGAAACTATAAACAATCGCTTGTACACCGTGAACAAGCCTTGATCAAGCAATATAACGGAAAGTCTTGAATCTTTTGGTTTGGTCGCTCTGGAGGGTGGTGGTTGTTCATGTTTTAGTGACAATGGGGTTGCCTTTAGTTCCTCGTTGTCGTTGCTACCTTCTTCAATATCGGCTAAAGTATCATCACCTTCATTTAGGTCTAGATCACAAAAATGGCTACTTGCTCGGCTTGTGGACCCTTGTGTCATGCTTTCCCATGCGGATGGGACAATTCTTGTGGAGCTTCCCCATGGTAGCCAATACCTTGCACCAGGAGGTGGGGGTTCATCAATTGGGGGAGTTTTGATGATGGCAAATGGATCTGAATGAGGTTTAATCTCAAATGCCACGCCTCGGCAGCTTGAGAATCTTTCAAGTTTTGCATCCCCCATTGATCCGTTTTTTTGATCAAACAGAAAGCAATTAAGAGCTCTCTATATGTTTGTTGGGTTTGGGGGGGGAGGGAGGAGGGAGGGAGGGGGAGGGGCAGGGGCAGGGGGAGGAGTATGTGTGGTTTGTGTTGCTAGAGGAGTCGAGTATTTATAAGTACTGTATAGTTAGACTTTGTCATACACTAGAATTTGACAAACAGTGCTGAGCCAAATGAGAGGATCGATATTAATTGTTTATGTTATTCGAGTTATATTCCTTTTGTTTATTATATGTTGATAATTATACTCCCCTTCTGTAAATTGTAAGAGCAAGTGCTTGATTCTTGAATTGAAAAATTAGCCAAAACACACTCAAATCACCAAATAATTTTCTCAAATGAGTTTCCAGTACATAGGTATAATTACAGATTTAATAGCTACCGTAAATTAAGGATAAATACAAATGATACTTATCTAATCTAAACAACTATTGGAGTCCCGTCTAATAGGAAGTTATAATCACAAAAGGAGTGTTGTGCCTAGATTCCTGAACAAACACTACCTAAGCCTAAGATAATAGATTTTAAATAATGCAAAGAAAAATACTCTCTAAATTAAAATTTATATACTAATTTTATAGATGTCAAAAATTAATAAAAGTAAATGAAAAGCCACATGCATGAATTATATATCTATCTAATAAAATACAAATGATTTTGAATTTCCATTTCACTCAATAATCATCAAAGGTAATTCAAAGTTTGGAATAAATATTACCGTCCAAACAAGATCTGCAGGAGGCAGATATGGCTTTAGTATATATATGGTGAGTTGTACTGATTTATATATGACTTGGTGATAAAATTAATTTCATCTTTATTAATAGAATAATACTCATAATAACAAAACACGAGAATCTGAATAACTAACAAAATTAATAACTATCTATTAATATATTTTAATCATAACTAACAAAATTATTAAGATTAAATAATAAGGATGAAATTGGAAAGAATGTGTAATAAAGGAGAGTCAAATTTGAACTTAGGTTGATTTGAAAATTAAACGCGTTGATCTTAAACTATTCCAATTTGATGTAGCAGATAATGTATCCCAAACTTCAATCTACCAACTTTAATTCTGTGTCAAAAGTAATTAATTAATTCCAACACTAAACTGACAGATAGATATTCCAATATGGGTCTCTTTTTTATTTTTCCCATTTGCATACGTTAGACGATGATGGAGTAATTAAAGGCTAAAAACTTTACAGAAATAATTAAATGGTTGACGACGCTGAATGTGATGGAACGTACGTAGAAAATGAAAAAAAAATAAAGAAGTACAAGTAGTAGTAGTAGTAGTAGTAGTAGTACGGAATAATTATTGGTGAAGAATTAAAGTGTAGAATTTCTTTCTTAATTTGTCCATCGTTTACTTGGTACTCCGTACTATATATATATTCATCACTAAAGTCAATATCAGAACTAAAATCCATTTTTGGTTTCAAAGCATCAACTTAATGCTTCAGTCTTGTAGATGCTGCTGCTGCTGCTGCTTCTTCTTCTTCTTCTTCTTCTTCTTCTTCTTCTCTTTTTTTCTTTTTCTTTTTTTTTTATTGTAACTTAATTTCTATTCTTGCATTCATAAAAATAAAATTAATAAAAAATAAGTATTCAATCATCTATGATAATTAATGTTTGACAAATCTAGAGCTCTAACTCTAATTAATGGTAACCTTTCCTTCATAACAGTTTCACGTCGAAATATAATTGCATAAAAAATTAAATTACTAACGATAGTACATTCAGTCATGAATTTTTGGTGAACTTGTGGTGGATTAAAATAATCCAAAGAAATAGTATTGAGCTAGTGTTTAATTTGATTCAATATAATAAGTTTAATTCCGGACTCCGGATTTACCACTACAAAAAATGCGGTTGTGCGCGCAGTAGATTAATTTGAAGACTTTCAGTTTCTGATAAATGAAATTGTATATATGAATGTCAGAATTGAGTTTGCTGATATGTTGTAGAGGAGACTTTGTCACATTACATTTAAAATATTATTGAGTAGACAATTTTTAATGCTTGCAATAAATTATTAATTTGAATGTGTATGATCAGAGAGAGAGAGAGGGGGGGGGGGGGGGAGGTTTTCCTTCTTTTTATGGAACGACTGAACAAACCAACTCACCTACCTGGAATAGTAAAGAATATATTCAGATCACAACGAATATTTC
The DNA here is from genome assembly GCA_020205615.1 of Panax quinquefolius. NCBI lineage: Eukaryota > Viridiplantae > Streptophyta > Magnoliopsida > Apiales > Araliaceae > Panax > Panax quinquefolius. The sequence goes on along the minus strand of CM035174.1, from coordinate 96,627,660 downwards.
TTCTGGTATGGAGGTCAATATATAACATATGATTGCCAAAAAAATCAAGTTTAGAAAAAGCTTCGTACATCACAACCAATTAATAAGGAGGAGGGATCCGGCGGTTAGCATAAAGTTTATTTTTTGGTAAGTTAGTTAATTGGCTAATAGAATATCGGCAATAATATAGAAACTTTGTAAATGCGTATCAAGACTTCTGTTAATTGATTAATGAAAACTTACCCAAAAATAAACTTCATGCTAACCACTTCCAATAAGGAGAGTTTTCTCTTTTAGTCTACTTTAAATATGGAGGGCAGAACAAAATTGCATTTTATAGATAGTGGGACATTAAATTAATAATACTATTGACCATTGAAATTGAGATCATTATTGATTATTGAAAATTAATTTAAGATATTTTTAAATTTAAAATTGAGTTAATTCAATAAAAGTAATGAAATAATAAATTTTATAATAAATAATACTTTTTAGATAATTCACCATATTCATTATTGTATGTATTAAAAATAAAGAAATTCATGTCAATTTTAAATTATTAAAATGTCTCAAGTTAATTTTAAAAAGTTAATAATGATTGTTAATGCTCAAATATATCCGCGCTATCAACCACTAGCTTGGATGTGTACACAGAGAACATCACCAGCTCGAATATGTCTACAAGTTAAACCACCGGCTTGGATATGTACGTACCTACACAAGGTACACCACCCAAAAGCACTTGAAGGCTTGGGCGGGATACTTTCGATGTGAGTGTAAGAACAATTCTCAAGTAAATTAACAATGAAAGTGACAAGTATTTAACAAGGCTAAAATATTGTGTGTACATCTAGAATTATTCTCCTTGTATTTATAGTAGTCACACCGAGTCACTAACTCAATCGGTAGCGGTGGGGGTGGGGGTAGTGGCATGACCCCCTAGCTCCCGTCCCTTCTTAACTACGCCCCATGCTATAAGTATAAGCAAAACCACGAAAAAGTCAAGATTTATATGATATTTTTTTTACTATATTAACACACCACACACTATTTTTGCTTCCATTAATGATCAAACCCTCAATCTCATAGAAATCATGAGGCGAGTCGTAGCATTGAACCAAATACTATATGGTAGATTATATGAATTTTGGGTTCTAATTAAACTAGAATTAAAATGTTAACTCAGTACTCTTGGAAATTTTAAGGTACATTAAGTCGCATGTGCGCGCTGTAGAATGGAAGTGCTTTAAGATGTGATGATGTTGAGGATCAGTACTGAGTAGCATGCTTGAAAGAAATCTGAAAACAAAGTTGCACCGTGAAGTTTAGCCTCTTGATGAGCTGCATCTGCATCCATTAATATAACTCATTGGAAATAAATGAGATAAATTTTGTATACCTTAATGTTGAATGTTCCAAGAGAATAATTTTCTACCAATATTTGTTGGACTGAGTGGAAGGAGCTCGGGAGTAAGGTCTCGAGTTCAAGTCTTGTAAATGAAAAAAAGCGATATTAAAGAGAGCTCTCTTCTTGCGAGTCTGACAACTGTAACTCTTCTTGAGTTGACCAAAACACGTCCTATACAAAATGTATACAACCATGAAGGCAAACATTCCCTCGAAAATAACATTGGCCCGTCCAAAGTAATTTTCGCATAGACAAAAAAGCTGGCGTCACGAAGGGAATATTAATGTCGATGGAATTTTATCGGAAATATATTAGTTACGAGGGACGTATATTCGACGGATTATTCCGTCAGAAATATATTATTTTTGACTGAACCCATTCCGTCGGACATAGCCGATTTTCTTGTAATGTTTTATTTTTGAATTAAGGAGGGATCTAGTATTATCTTCATATAAAGATAGAAGTTAAAAGTCAAAAAAATTTAAAGAAAGCATAATCCTCTATTAAGATCTTAAACGTTGTTAGTTTATATGAGTATTGTGTTTACGGTAATTAGATCCGCGCAATATAATTAAGTTTTATAAAAAAAACTTTTTTTTGTTGAATCAACAAGCTAGCTATTTAGTTTATACATAATTTGTCCAAAATGTGGTGTTTGAACATTTAATACTAAGTGAGAATATTAATATTTTAACAATTACAAGTAAAATTGTTAATAAAAATGAACGGACACTATATATATATAAACTTATCTCAAGAAACCAAACTGCATAAGTGAATTTGTTAATGCTAGTACTTGATACTACGTCCTTAAGACAATTATGCACTCCTTACGGTGATTAAAATTTATAGCACTTGTCTCCCAGTATACAATGACAACATATACTATAGCAGCACTACAAATAGTATACTCAACGAACAAAAGAAATGATTAGAACTCTCTAAAAATAAAACTTACTTACGAAATGAATTAAGAAGACTAGAATGCTTTATACTTGTATAAATTTGAATTATTCGAATGGCAGACCCCTATCTATTTATAGGAGGGTTAGTGACCCATCAGAAGGAACACAGCCCACTAAAAAGACATATTTAAGCTAAAAACGACGTAGTTTTAGGATTAGCAGAACAAAAACGACGTAGTTTAGGCTTTAGCAGAAAAGGCAGATAGCACGTTCGTTCAGGTAAAAACGACGTAGTTTTGGGGCATCCGTCCAGGCAGATAACGCTTCCCAAAAATGACAATAAATAACATTTATCAAAACGACATAGTTTTGATAATATAACTAAAATAAAATAAACAAAATTTATTTCCAAAAAATTATATACAATTAAGGACCCAGACACAAGCAAGGCCAATCGCATCGCGCGTGAGTTTAAACCAAGCATTGGCTAGGTCCTCTTCATTCCACAAAAGTGGGGTGCTCCTTGGGTACCCAAACCCAAAGAGCAATTTTATTGTATATAAACTCATTTAATATTTAGTGTTTAACTGATGTGTGACTTAGCTCACCACAAATATTTATTATCATTTTCAATGGTGATCTTTAGGAGTTAATTTCTAATTCATTACTTCATAAATTTGAGCATCCAAATACTTAATTTTAATCTACTCATGGAATAGAACACATTGATATGTGAATTTATTTCAAATGATTAATGAAATCCATTTCAATTTTTGCTCAAATTCTAACAAAAATAACTACCGAGTATTATATTTTATATAAAGTAGTACTTGCCAATTTAGCTACCTCAATACATGCAAGTATTTGATAAATGTGATTAAGACTCAAGAACTCACTAACTGGAATCAAATTAGGTTTGAAATACTTTAATTTTGAATGCCATAGGGGTAAGAAGAAATTTTTGTGAGTTGGCCGAAAACTAGCCCGAGCTAGCAAAAACTACCTTTATTAACGAGTAATTAAGCCGCTTTTTACCCACCAGAATTTTATCCCACGGAAAATCTTCATTAAACTATACTTCCTTCCTCCCTAATATGCAGAATTTGCTGTAAGAACAAAATAATTATAGTATCTTTTTATTTTTAATTTGGAGAGTACAATGAATTATTGTAATCAAATACACAATCAAAATCATATAATAAAAAATAAAATAAAAACCAGAAAAAGAACAAGATACTACAGTATAAAGAAATTAATGTATATCATAATAGTAACACTTTAAATTATTCATTTTGGATAGAACAAAGAACAAAGCTGTCCGACAAAGATCGAGTATGGCCAATAAAATGTGGACTGTCTAGTCTGTCTATATATATATATAGAGAGTTCTAATTGATGACATAAAATTTAAAGAAAGATCTTATTAAAATTATTCATATAAATACTGATGAATATTATTAATAATTGAGATTTAAATTAAGTTTATCTTCATTATTTGGCTAGCCAATATCTGATGTGAAGAGTAAATACATCCAATATATTTTTAGTTTCAAGACAAAAATAAGTTCGCATTTTGGAGTAAGTTTCAAGACAATTTTTTAATAGTAATATTAGTATGTAATAAGAAAAATAATAATAAATTTAATAATAATAATAATAATAATAATAAATTTAATAAGTATAATAATAGAAGTAGTAGTATTGATATTAAATTTAATATTATTAATTTATTATTATTAAATTTAATATTAATATTATTATTTTTCTTATATATTAAACCCTAATATTACTCTTTAAAAATTGTTTTGAAACTTACTCCAAAATGCAAACTTATTTTTGTGTTGAAACTAAAAATATATTAAAGGTAAGATGATATATTCACTCTTCACATCAAATATTGCCTAGCCAAATAATAAAGACAAACTTAATTTAATGGGACTCTATCATCGTTAGTTGGCCTTATAACGTGGATGAAGCGGATCATTACATCTTCAATTTCACTTCATTCTATGTCTCTCCATTTAAATCTTGACACATGTCCTTTTATTTAATTTTAGAATTAATTAATATTAAGTAAGAGATTAGGTGTTAAGATTTAAGTGGAGAATGCTTTTTAGGGAAATTTGACAGATGACCGAAATCTCTTCTAATAATGTAATAACAAATACAATCTATATTAATTGTTTCAACCGTTTGACCAAGAATTTAAGTGGCACTTTAGTAAATTACACCGCCGCTACAAGTTTTATCACTATCACTACAACTTATAGCGGCTCGGCTTTTATTTTTTAAATCTCAACCATTAATGATATTCATCTAGTAACCGATTGCCATAAAATGAAACTCATATATATATCTATCTAGGGACCGCATCCATGTCTCCATTTTTTGTCATTCCAACCGCCATGTTCGTCATGTGATTTTTTGGATTGTTCTCAAGATGTGGAATTAGCGTAGATGCGATGCCTTATATATATATATATATATATATAAAAGAAAAGTTAAACCAAACTTTTTGGTATACTTGGGATACTTGATGTCTACCAAGTATGTCCAATTCTCCAGTATATATGCACTACCAAAAATGCTTGTGATCAACTACGAACACCATGTCTAGATGGATTGGGGGGAAGGACTGTACCGGTCAATAGTACAGTGTCTATTTTGAGCCATTAGATTTTTTTTAAATTGATCTGATGGTCACAATTTAATCCTCCTTATCTCAGCCTTTTCTCACTCCACTTTCCTCACCATGTCGCCATTTCATTACCACCACCACCACCACCTCACCACCGTCGCCCGTTCTCTCTCCTTCGCTACCACCGCCTCCGCCACGAACCTTTTCATCGCCCACCCTTCACACCACCACCTCTCCGCCATAAAATCCAAAGACCAACTCCTTAAATCTTGCACAATCACTCCCCTTATAAAACCCTGGCCCCAAAACCTCCAAATCTTTGACCACGCCGGCAAATTGTCTTGGTTCGTGGAGCAAAGGACGTTTTGGAATGTGTTTAGGAGTTTTGATAGGTTCTGGGTTTTATTAATTTTGGTTTTTCAAGTTGCTATGATTCTTGCTTAGCAAGAGACGGATTTATCATGGCAGTCATTGGACAATCGCGATGTGCAGGTGGAGTTGCTTACTGTTTTTATAACATGGGCTGGTCTTCGAGTTATTCAATCTGTTCTTGATGATGGTACTCAGTATAGTTTGGTTTGGGAGAATAGGTGGCTTCTTGTGAGCATCGTGTTGAAAAGTGGTCAGATGCGGTAAATGAGGAAAGTTGGGACTGGAATGAAAAAAAAAAGGTTGAGATAGGGAGGGTTAAATTGTGACTATCAGATCAATTTTAAAAAAATCTAATGGCCCAAAATAGACACTGCACTATTGACCGGTCCTCCCCCCAATCCGTCTAGATCGAAGCTCAAGCCAATCTTCTATCTTTGAATCAGCACCAAGCTAGAAACAATAATTATTAACTCTCATTTGACTTTTAACTTTCTTTAAACACATCTTAAGATTTGTTAAAAAATTAAGCACATAAACATAATCTTTTTCGATGATTTTCTTCAATATAAAAGTAAATTAAGCTAAATTGAGATTAGCAACAAAATAATGGTTAAATGGGTCGTAAAAGAATTTAGTTAAATCTCGCGGGTTTTGTTTTTAAAAGAATTTAGCTAGCTAGATAACCCTTTGAACCCTTAAACTGCAAGAAACCGAACATAAATATATACACAAGACAAATGTTTGTTTGTTTGTTTGTGTTATATATTGCACCTTATTTTATACTTTTATGACTTATAATATGTCATATTTGAGTTTGATAAAATTCATCTGCGTGGACATAATTTAAGTAAGTATAAAAGGTGTAAATTAATATCCTCAACGTGGAGAATAAAAGAGAATTTTTATTTGATTTGTGTAGAAATTATTTGATTAGTGTCTATAGTGAGACATTTAATAAGGTGCAAAATTGTTTGATAAAAATTATTTTTCCTTAGTTCCATTTAATAGAAGTCTATTTTATTTTTTGGAACAAAAGGAAAATATTGAGTGTTAATTCTAATTAACCACTACATTAATACTAACTAGTATGTAACTTACATATTTATTAATCTAGTATGTAACTTACATATTTAGTATTAATAAGTATGGTTAAATATAGAATTACATAATATATTATGTAACTTACATTTATGTATGTATATATATATGTTGATATATATACATAAGAGGTAATATATGCATATATTTACATAATATGATTTTGCACAAGTTTTTTCTCTCTTTTTGATCTTCTCCCATTCTTCTTACAAACAAATAACTACTACAAAGCAGTGTTCTATTGGAATTTTCTGTGAATTGCTATCACAGATAATTCACCAAGGCTTGACATATATCCTGGAGGTATATCGTTTGTAACCCTTAGCAAATTGATCGTGGTGGGGGCGATAAAGACCTTAAGCAGAGGCGAGTTAGAATTTTTACATTGTACACTGGCTACCAAGTACCAACCATATACACAAGAAATTGTCCCACCAAGATCAATCATAAATTCAAAATATATATAAAGGTTACATTGCCCAAAACATTGGCTAATTCACAAGTTTTAGCATAACAATCTCTTAGAGGCAAAATTTCAAACAATTTAAAGGCGTACTCTAAAATCCCAGATTTCATAAGTATAATAGATGGAGCTTAGCCAAAAATTTCATCCTTATTACTCCAATTAGCATATATATAACCTCCTATCACATCAACAAAGCAATTTTAATACGTTATTTATCTCAAATTCACGAATTTAACAAGTATAAACTAAATTACCTCTTTGCTTCATGTTTTTACTTGAATCCTTGATTCAATCTTGCTCCCAACTTGCTTTGATTGAATTCAATTCTTCATTTAGACAACACTTTTGCTTCACTTCTACTTTAATTTCAGTACATGATAACCTCAATTCCTTAAGAATTTGGTGGAGTTTTTAGTCCAAGCAAAGAGAAAGAGGTTGGAACGGATGGAAAGCAAGGAACTGTCAAAAACTTCACCCAAGCTGGAGCCCACCCCAGCCCAAGTGTGGCTCTGCCCCTGACCTTAAAGACAGGGATCACCCGTGTCATGTCTTCAACAACAATTTTGACTCTACTAAACTACAATTCTAACAATCTTAAGGTCTTTATAGTATTTGTTAGAGTCATGATTTTGGTGAGATGGAAGACAACACGATTTTTAAAGATAAGTGCCATTTTTCTTGTATCTATTTTATCAATGGAATTTTTATGATAATTAGTAATATATTGAGATATTAAGCTAATTATTTTTATTCATAATTCCTGTTAGAAGATGGATTGTGGAGAAAAATGAAAGTGAAAAGATTTGCAATTTACAAGTTTGTAAATTGATATGGAGAAGATTAAGAGTCATCATGGAAAACACCAAATTTTGATGCCTAAATTTTTTTCTAAAGAGATTGTGGTGTTCTTCGGATTTAATTTCAAAAGGTGTGTTTTTTAACGATTGTCTTTATTTTTATAAATGATAACTGTGTATCATTTTGTATATATGTGTATATACTTGAAAGTATATATTTTATGTATTATATCATGCATGTAGATGATATTGTATGTTTGAGAATTATTTTACCAACATTTTGTTGTAATAAATTAATGAATTAGTTTTGTGGGATAAGAAAAGTAATTAAATTTTTGTTTATGATGGAATAAATTTAATTTTGCACATATATATTTTGTTAATAATATTTTATGAGTAGATAAAATATTTGATTTGTATATATATGTATGAAATTTGAGACAATTACTTTTCTTATACACTAATTGAGATTAATTTATTATGAGAAAGTTGTAAAATTTGAGAAGTTTACTGTCTCTATGTATAATAAATTAGTTGTAAATTAATTTATTTTGAGAATAAAGTAAATTTATGTTCTTCTTGAACAAAATTATGTATAGAAAGTTTGAGGTAATATTTAGTGTGTAATATTACTTGGTATTTGTATGCATGAATTTTGAGATAAATTACTTAATTTGTTTGTGAATAATAAATTAATTATCAACTAATAGTTAGAAGAGATATTGTAGAAGTAGATGTGGTTGAATAAATCTTGTATACAATATGATTTTGATGTTGAGAAAACACTTAGAAATGATATTCATAGTGTTTTTGGGATAATCATAATTGATATATGTTGATTTATTTTTATGTGTACTTCTTGTCCAAGAAGTAGTAAATTTTAATGTGATCATATGAATTTTGTATATTCTAATTGAGATAAACATTTTATTTTTGAATTTATATAAATATAGTGAAGTTCAAGTATTTCATATTATTATGAAAATTGTCTTGAATTCTATATTGTAAATGTCAAAAGATATATTGTTTATGATATTTTCTATCCAAGTTGGGACAAGAAAATACTTGAGGATATACTACTTCATGTGTGTGAATTTTATTTGCTTTCTACATAAATTAATTTTGTGTGATAAATTAATTTACGAGAAAGTAAATATAAATTTTATATTTTATATGCAAATAAATTTGTGCAATATGATGAGTTGTGTTATAATTTGTATATAATGAATTTTATACTATTTTCATAAAGTCAAGTGTTACGTGTTGGTATACTTGAAAAATTTACATGTATAATTTATTAAGTGCTTATATTAAATAATTTTTAGATTTGAGATTTTATGTAATTCGTAAAAATAAGAACTTGTTTTCTTATGTGTGGGTATTCTAAAAAGATTCTTATGTTGAAACAATCTTTATATGAATAACTAATACACAAAATGTGCAAGAACTTATTTTATGTTTTGAGAAGTGTTCTTAATATTCTTATGTGGAAGTAATATTTATAGGAACATTGTTACATAAAATGTTAATTAATCTAAAATTTATTTTAAGTAGTGAGCATAATATTGTGAAGTGAAATTATTCAATGAGATTTCAATTATTTAAAAGTGTGGGGGTGATTCTTTAAGATTTTTATTTATAGACTAAATTTGGCCTTTGAACTATTTGGAGCATAATTTTATTTTTGTAAGAAATAGTAAGGCTTATGGATTTCATATTACAAAATTTAATTTGATTGTGTAGTCTTATGAAATGAAAGTCTTTGAAACACAAACTTTTGAATAATATTGAAATGTGAACTTATTTTATTTAATTAATTCTCTAAGGTCCTAGAAAGTTATAAGTTGAACCTATAGCTAGAAAGAACAATATTGATTTGGTGAAGGAAATCAATATAATAATTTGGTAAATATTGATTTTATTAGCCTAAATATGATCCAAAATATTTATAGTGATTTAGTTCAATAGTGAGTTTGAAACTAAGTTATAAATATTCAAGTGGATACATATTAGGTGATAATATATGCATATTAACCTTGAGATTCTATCGATATAGAATTATTTATATGTTTACACTAACAATATAATTGTATAAACTATAATGTGATAGTTTTTGTCTATATTAATGATATGTTGATCATTTTACATAGTATTGTTAACGTAAACGAGTTTAAGAAATATTTAATTTTGTCTTTATGTTGAAAGACTTGTAAAATAGATGTTATCTTATTATCATGTGAATACATAGTGAGGATTCCAACTAAACCAATTAAATTGTATTGAGAGGCTATACTAAACTGAGTTTGATATACTTTGAGATTGAAGAATTTAATAATTCTTTAATAGTAGTGGTACACTAAAAGTTAATTCTGATATAACTATTGTAAAGCTGAAGTACACTTTCGCTAGTGGGAGCCTTGTGTTTGATATGCAATGCACGGGATCAGATATTACATACAGTTTTAAACTTAGTATACTAATGATTTACATTGGTTTTTGTTAGATCTCTCAATGTTTTAATAGATCACATAAATGCCACTTATATTTTAGTGATGAAAATTATAAATTTATAAGTAGGTGAATTTTCACTCAATCTTGGGTTTTGTTTCTTAGATGAGTAAGAAACAAATGAGTATTTTTCATTTCACAATATGAATCTAATGTTATTATTTTATGAGAAAAGTTTAATGGATTAGGGTGTTTGTTAAAACATTGATTGTAGCCTAGTCTAAAGCCTCCTATTTCACAATATTGTGTTAGTGAACTTTTTTATGTTGTACAAATTATTAATCTTGGATTCATAATTGGTTGTGATCTTGAATAAGTATGAAAATATTCACAAGTAGGTGAATATATAATTATATTTTTACAAGTAGGTGTATATATTATTACCCTTAGTGAGGGAATAATTTACTTGGAGTAGCAAGTAATACTATTGCTTTATATGATGGAGAAAGCAAATAAAATCGAAATTTGTTGTTAAAACATCAAATTGTGGCCACTTCCATTGCTTAGTTCATTATGATGTGATAATGAAATTGTTTTGTATAGAGCATATGAGATTACCTTTAATGATAAGTCTTGACATGTTGGTCATAGACATAATTTTTGTTAGATAATTGATACAAGAAGGTATTATAATATTTATCTACGAGAAAGTCAAGTGACGACTTGACTTTTCTTTTTACTAAGACTTTGATGAGATCTTAGTAAGTTTAACTACTTGTGATATGAAACTTAAACCACTTTGAGTCAGGGGTGATGGGAACCCAACCTATTCCTAGGTTACCCCTAGTTTATAGGTTCAATGGGAAAAACAAGTCACAGTTGCTGATTGTGTTGCATGACAGAGGTTGAGGTATATTCTTAACAAAGTTGTTGTGTTCTTAACAACAGAAACACTTGTGAAACACTTTGCCTATATGAACTAGAAGTGGAGCCGCTTCTTATAGAGGGTTGTGGTTTACTCTCTTAGAGGTTCATGAAACAGGGTATTATTGCAGCGTGGCCATATTAACAAGAAAGCAAATGAGAATACTCATCGTGGTAGGAGGATTTTGTGTGTGTGTGACAATTACGGTCATATCATATAGAAGTAGAGGTTCAATCTACGAACACCTTCAACTTCGATGTGACTTTGAGTTGTTTACACTAAGGGAATGTTCAATGTTCGTCACACCCTCTTTTATGCACACATGCCTTAGAGTTGTTTTATAGGAAATTGTTTGGATGAAAAATAGTTTTTCCAAACAAGTGGGGGATTGTTATATATTGCACCTTATTTTATACTTTTGTGACTTATAATATGTCATATTTGAGTTTGATTAAATTCATCTGCGTGGACATAATTTAAGTAAGTATAAAAAGTGTAAATTAATGTCCTCAACGTGGAGAATAAAAGAGAATTTTTATTTGATTTGTGTAGAAATTATTTGATTAGTGTCTATAGTGAGAAAAATTAGGTATACATCACCCATCTCGGGTAGTCGATACATGGTACGTAATTTAAATACAACTTACTAATATAATCTGCCTTGCGTGGTAGCATGTGTAAAACTGTACAATACGACATAAACCGTGAGTTTGAATACAAATATTATCTACTAGATATTATACAAACTCAAAAGGAGTCCTCATTACAATTATTATCACACTATTTCACGTAATAGTGAGGACTACTAATGCTATCCTCCTCGACCATTACTCCGCTCCCCGACTCGTCTCCAAATATGTTCTCATTTCCTCAAGAGAACAAAGGAAAGAAAGGGTGAGCTCAACTAGCCCAAGAAGAAATATTATGACTAAGATAATGCGTAATAAATTATCATTAGCCTTCAACAAGTTAGTTAAACCGATAAAATATAATAAACATCAAGTTTAATCATAATGAAACAAGCAATCCATTAAAAGAGTCAAGTAGAAAATAAAATCTACTATCTTTTATGATTTAAAAGGTTTTTCATCATCATATAGCCGAGACTCAAATTTTTTTAATAAATAATCCACATCATCGAATCACCCCGCACTACTACTACCAAGGATATTCTTTAGATCACGACCACAATTATTCACGCACTACGCCCAAGAATAGTCAGGTATTCATTAATGGTCATGATCATGCCAACAATCGTCCATCAATGCACTACTACCAATCGAGGATTTTTACCACATCATTTGTAACATTACTACCATGATTACAATCGAATAGTCTCTCGTCATAATCATACCAAGTCCATCTATGCACTACAAAAGCCACGTATTTACTTTTTTAAAAAAATATAAAACACGAGGATGATGACAATGATATAAGAATTCAATAAAACAAGTTCAAGAATTATTTTATCCAGAATTATTAACGCCCAAATTGTCAACATGATACTCGCTTTTGTAGAGTAAAATTCAAGAATGATCGTAAGAATATTTCCATGAAAAGATATCGATGAAACGCAAATATCAAGGATATTCTACTAATTTCATGGAGTATAGAAGTCAAAGTTTTAACCAACCGGGTATAATAAAGAATGGAATAACAAAAGAAATCACCACGCACGCATGCGGATTGCGATGTATGTGTTATTCCAATGTAATAATAATAACTAACCAGTGTCGTGAAATTCACAATCGGCAGTGATGTTCCAATGTAATAATAAAGATGGAACCAGATCCTGTAAAACACACGATAGGATATTCCAACAGTAATGATAAAGATTTTAACCAGTCCTGTAAAAACACACGCATGTGATGTTCCAATGTAATAATAAAGATTTTAACCAGTCCTGTAAAACACACGCATGTGATGTTCCAACAGTAATAATAAAAAGATTTAAACCAGTCCTGTAAAACACATGTGTGATGTTCCAATAATAATAATGGTAAGAATGTCACCAAGTATAGAAACCACGATATAGTTATTCCAATGTAATAATAATAAGGAATGGAATAACAAGTTCTCTTCATGAATAAGAAAGAATAATATCCCTTACGAGTACAACAAATAATATTCCCTACCTTAGAAGAACCAATATCGCAAAGTGAAGTAGCGTAATACTTTTCTTCTTTCTCTCTATAGTTTCTCTCTAGTTTCAAAGAATTCGTAAGAAAATAATGAAGGAACGAGCTTCTATTTATAGGAAAATAGAATGCATAGTAATTAATCCATGAACTATCCCGTATTGATTTACTTTTAATCTGACGGTCCATATTTAAAGCAAAATCTTTTAAATAAAATATAATATATTCTATTTATATAAAAAACATTTTACTATGCAAACACTATGCAACACTATGCAAAACACTATGCAAAACACTACGCAACACTACGCATAATAAAATATAATATATTTTATTTATGTAATAACTTTAATAAAGTATTCTGCTTTATATAAAAGATGTTTCGCTTTTATTACGCTAATAATACTAAATAAAACAAACGCCATTATCGCTATAATAATTCATATTATTAATCGACAATAATGGAATCAAACCGAAAGTGACTTCTCACATAAGCATCAATAATCAATACCGCGCTACTACTACGCAACCACACGACATCGCATTTTTTACTACCGAGTAGTTCAACAAAGATCAACCAGAAAACTTCCGCCGTTATTTCAATAAAATATTTTTTGTCGCTTTCAATCCGACAATAATTTCATTGTGGGTCCACCAATGATCGAGCCATTGTATTTAATATTCCCTCGCTAAACCTAATATTCCCCACCAATCGAATAATATAACCACTGTGCATACTTTGCAAAATTTATAAATATTACCCACAACTATAACATTATATCAAATTTATTCCATAATATTCAAAAATAATATTTATAGAAAATTCATCTTTATTTATAAAAGTCGGGTCTTACAACCTCCCTTCTTATGAAATTTCGCCTCGAAATTAGGGTACGACTGGTATGTCAAGAGGTAAGGATACCTTTGATTTCATTTCGCATTCTAACTCCCAAGTCATTTCTCAACATCGTGGTTCCTCCACAAAACTTCGACTTGAGGTATAACCTCGAGCGTAGAATATGTTCCTTCTTATCCAAAATTTGAACAGAACCTCTTCATACGCCAAATCTTCCGCTATTTCGTCCTGCTTCTAACTCAATAATATGGTTCGGTCTTTCACATATTTACGTAATATGGATATGTGAAAACGCGTTATGAACACGAGACATATTTCAAGCAGAAAGCGAGTCTATAGCCACGCCTTCCTACTCGATCGAGGATTAAAATGGACCGATGAATCGAGGATTAAGTTTTCCTCTTTCCAAATCTTGTAACTCCTTTCCATGGAGCAACTCTAACAACAACACACGATCTCCTATATCGAATTCCACGCCCTTTCGATGAAGATCAAGATAACTCTTTTGTCGATTTTGTGAGGTTTTTATACGCTGTTTGATCGTTTCAATCTTTTCCGTAGTCATACGCATCAACTCCTGGCCCCAACAACGCTTGCTTTCACCCACCTCATCCCAAAGATACCGAGAACGACACTTTCTTCCATACAACGCTCGAATGGAGCCATGCCAATACTTGCTTGATAACTCTGTTGTAGAAAACTCCACCAATGGTAAGAACTTGTCCCAACTCCCTCAAATCAAGGACACAGTAGTCTTAATAGATCTTCAAGAGTTTGAATAGTCCTCTCCGATCGTCTCGTCCGTCTCGAGGATGATATGCCGAGCTAAATCGTAAGTCTGCGCCATAGCTTTTTGCAAACCAACCCAAAATCGTGAAGTGAATCTTCGGTCTCGATCGTAAACTATGGATACCGCAGATACCATGCAGCCTTTTACAATCTCGCTTATGTACATACGAAGCAAGACGCTCAAGTGTATAAGTTTCTCAGATTTAAGAAGAAATGAGCAGACTTGGTCAATCTATCAACAATGACCCAAATCGCATCAACGCCTCGAGAAACCTTAGAAGACCCCAGAATCGAAATCCATGGTAATGTGCTCCCACTTCCATTCTCGAATTTCAAGTGGTTGCAATGGACCTTTTGGTACTTGATGCTCCGCTTAACTCGCTGACAAGTTAGACACCTCGAGATAAACAGCATATCTCTCTTTCATATTGCTCCACCAAAATGTACGATTTAATATCACGATACATTTTGGTACTCCTGTGATGGATTGCAAATGGTGTGTCAGGCGCCCATCATGATATTATACTTTAAATCGTGGTCGTTAGAACACAAAGTCCGGAGTCGACTCAAGTATTCCTTCTTCATCGATTCTTGCTTCCTAAGATAAAGACCTTCAGCACTTTCTTCCTCATACGCATCGCCTCCGTGTCCGTAGCTTTGAGCAGCCTTTAACTTTATCGATTAAAGCCTGGCTCTACTCAGATATTCGCTATCATCACACGCGTCCCTCGAGTCTTTAACTCTATCTCCATCCTTTGCAAGTCACACAAAATGGGCTCATACTGACAATAACGCACTCAGATTTCAGATATGATCTTCTACTCAATGCGCCACCTACCACGCTCGCTTTTCCAGTGATGGTATCGATGGTACGATCATAATCTTTCAATAGCTTCAAGCCAACGTCGTTGTCGCATGTCGAGTTCCTTTTGAGTGAAGAAATATTTGAGGCTTTTATGATCCGTAAAGATTTCCACTTTCTCCCATACAAGTAATGCCTCCAAATTTTAAGTGAAAGATAATAAATGCTAACCCGCATCACGAGTAGGATAATTCCTCTCATATTCTTTCGAGTTGTCATGAGGCATAAAGCTATAACTTTTCCATGTCGCATGAGAACACATCCCAACCTTTTTGCTCAAGCATCATCAGAGATGACAAATCCTCCGAGCCGATGGTATCACGTAACAAAATAAATAAGTCTCCTCTCGAGTTCTTGAAAACTCTTCTCACATTCTTCGCCTCCAACCGAACTTTCAGATCTTTTCGAGTCACCGAAATAATGGAGTAGCGATTCGAGAAAATCCTTCCACGAATCTCCGATAATAACCAAATTAAACCGAGAAAGCTACGATTTCTTTTATCGATTTAGGTTGTTCCCAACTTTTAATAGCTTCAATCTTTGCTGGTCAACAGATATTCCACGACTTGATACCACGCGCTCAAGGAATGCTACTTTTCAAGCCGTAACTCGTGATTTCTTCAACTCGCATAAAGCTTATATTCACGGCTTTTTGGAGTGTCACCTCAAGTGTTGCTTCATGATCTTCACTATTTTTGGAATAAATAAGGATGTCATCAATAAAGACGACCACAAAGTGATCTAAATATTCCTCAATACTTGGCTCATCATATCCATGAAGGCAAAGAGAGCATTAGTCAATCCAAAGGACATGACTAGAATTCATAATGCCCGCATCGAGTTCCGAAAGCCGCCTTTGAATGTCACGGCTTCTAATCTTCAATCGGGTGATATCCTAACGAAGATCAATCTTTGAAAAGAATTTGCTCTTTGCAACGTCAAACAGTCATCAATACGCGGGCAATGGATACCTATTTTTGATGGTGACATGATTCAACTCCCGATAATCAATACAAAGTCGATACTCCCATCTTTCTTCTTCACGAATAGTAACAGAGCACCCCAAGGAGAAGTACTAGACTAATAAAGCCAATGTCTAACAATTCTCGTAGTCGGGTCTTTAACTCCTCAAGTTCAATAGAGCCATTCGATATGGGCTTTGGAAATAGGTTTTGTACCGTTCAAGGTCGATACAAAATTCAATTTCACGCCTGGGGTAGGCCAGAAGTTCTTCTGGGAATACGCCAGAAATTTATTAACAATAGAAATATCGCTCAAAACCGACGATTATTTTGTTTAAATCAGATATGAGCTAAGAAAGCTTCGACATCCGCTTTTCAATAAACGAATAGCTTTTTACGGCTTGAGATGACCGTGATTGATTTTAATGGTTTGGTCGTTTGAATTCGCATAATAGGTCGATTAGGAATATGAAAGCTAACAACCTTACGAAAAATAATCAATTTTTGCATGATAAGTAGTTAACCAATCAATCCCTGTAATCACGCCAAATGCAAGTATTTTTAATGAAAAAGATCGATGTAAATGTGAGGGTACCGATTTGAACCAAACAAGACTTATAAACAAAGGATGTAATGAAGGTTTCTCCCAACGAGTTTCCACAGATAAGTCAAAGTCTAATTTCTCCTGAGTCAAATTTAATCGATGAGCGCAAGTAGAGAAATAAAAGAATGGGTAGAACCTGATCAAATAAAGTATAGACTTCATTAGAGTTTATGATAAGCTTACCCGTGATGACCTCATTCGGTTCCTCGCTTCTCGGGAGGTCACAACAAACGCCTCCTCAGACTACCGGCTTTGACTTTTCCGGGACTACTTTGGTGCCTCCATCCTAGTTGAATTTGTCTTCTGAAAACGACAAAATCGAGCTAAGTGACCTTCTCTTCCACAATTATAACACGCTTTGACTAAGATGGCGCAGCTTTGACCGATGTGTCCTCTCCTCCGCATTTGAA
This sequence comes from Panax quinquefolius, assembly GCA_020205615.1. Lineage (NCBI taxonomy): Eukaryota > Viridiplantae > Streptophyta > Magnoliopsida > Apiales > Araliaceae > Panax > Panax quinquefolius. The sequence continues at coordinate 96,610,003 of CM035174.1, read as the reverse complement.
GCATACGATAGTGGTCTTTCTCCTTCCTTAACAACGGTGTCAGGTGGTCGACGCCTTTCCATCATCATTGAATCTCCGCTTTTGAAATGTCCATTCTTATTGTTTTGGCCCCGATTACCACCGGCGTGGTTACCATATCCGCCCGCTGATTCCTCCACGCTTGTTGTCACCGCTTCACGACTACTCTCTCACCGGTATTATAATTTTGCTTACCGCTTCTTTTTAGTCAAGGCTGACTCGTTATCGCTACCCACTAATCGAGCCCTATTTACAACATCCTCAATACAAACACGCTTTATGAGAAATAAGATGTCGACGATTCCCGACTTCAAAACCTCTTAAAAACATTCGCGCATTCTTTCTTCATTATCCACCAAGTGGGACGAAAATCGTGATAACTCCGCAAATTTTGCCTCAGATCATGGATACTTGGCCATATTGTTTTGTTCCAACTTGATAAACTCCACCTCCTTCATGTGGCGAATACTTTCGTGAAAGTATTTGTCGCTGAATGCCTCCCGAACTTCTCCCAAGATATCTTCAAGACAAAGAAGTCGAGTACGCTTTTACCGATTCCCACCAAGAATCGCCTCCGCAAGAACATAAAGGCGGCAAGGGAACCTTTTGCTTCCTGAGCATCCCAAGACATCAAATATCTTGTAATCTGCTTTATCCATGCTTCCGCCAAGTGGTTTTGCTTCCCTTAAACTCCGGTGGGTCCCAGCCTCCTCGAATTGTTTAATGCGTGACCGCCTCGAGAGTTTTCCGTGTTTCCACCCCACGCTTTTGGATGAGTCGCCTCGCCTCATTGCAGATAAATCGCATAAAGCCTCCTAACATTCGATCATTCATCATTTGGTCAAGTTGTTGTTGTTTGCATTTAGGATTGTCGCGCTTCCCGATGCACATTATCCCTCGATTATCGATATGTGGCGAATCAACGATCGCCTCGTGGCTCCATCATATTCTCAACATTCTCGATGTCATTTTCGACATCGCCACAAAACAAAAGGTTAATCGACATGTAACAAATTATCCCTATATTCTCGACCGACCAATAAAATAAAGACATAAACTTAGTAGGTCATACTAGCGAAGGTATTCCCCGCCTCCCTCCTAGTACTATTCTCACATCTTAGCCAGGATCATATCCCTAAGCTCGATACCAACCGCGACGCCCCCAAAATTAGGTATACATCACCCATCTTGGGTAGTCGACATACATGGTACGTAATTTAAATACAACTTACTAATATAACTCGCTGTACATAATACGACATAAACCGTGAGTTTGAATACAAATATTATCTACTAGATATTATACAAACTCAAAAGGAGTCCTCATTACAATTATTATCACACTATTTCACGTATTATAGTGAGGACTACTAATGCTATCCTCCGACCATTACTCCGCTCCCCGACTCGTCCCAAATTTATGTTCTCATTTCCTCAAGAGAACAAAGGAAAGAAAGGGTGAGCTCAACTAGCCCAAGAAAGAAATATTACGACTAAGATAATGCGTAATAAATTATCATTAGCCTTCAACAAAGTTAAACCGATAAAATATAATAAACATCAAGTTTAACTCAAAATGAAACAAGCAATCCATTAAAAGAGTCAAGTAGAAAATAAAATCTACTATCTTTTATGATTTAAAAGGTTTTTCATCATCATATATAATTAGACTCACTTTTAATAAATAATCCACATCATCGAATCACCCCCGCACTACTACCAAGGATATTCTTTAAGATCACGACCACAATTATTCATGACACGCACGCCAAGAATAGTCAGGTATTCATTAATGGTCATGATCATGCCAACAATCATTCCATCAATGCACTACTACCAATCGAGGATTTTTACCACATCATTTGTAACATTACTACTACCATGATTACAATCAATAGTCTCTCGTCATAATCATACCAAGTCCATCTACGCACTACAAAAGCCACGTATTTACTTTTAAAAAAATATAAAAATGATGAGGATGATGATGACAATGATATAAGAATTCAATAAAACAAGTTCAAGAATTATTTTATCCAGAAATTATTAACGCCCAAATTGTCAACATGATATCGCTTTTGTAGAGTAAAATTCAAGAATGATCGTAAGAATATTTCCATGAAAAGATATCGATGAAACGCAAATATCAAGGATATTCTACTAATTTCATGGAGTATAGAAGTCAAAGTTTTAACCAACCGGGTATAATAAAGAATGGAATAACAAAAGAAATCACCACGCATGCGATATCAGATGATGTATGTGTTATTCCAATGTAATAATAATAATCTAACCAGTCGTCGTGAAATTCACACCGATGTGATGTTCCAATGTAATAATAAAGATGGAACCAGATCCTGTAAAACACATGATAGATATTCCAACAGAATGATAAAGATTTTAACCAGTCCTGTAAAACACACATGCATGTGATGTTCCAATGTAATAATAAAGATTTTAACCAGTCCTGTAAAACACACGCATGTGATGTTCCAATGTAATAATAAAAAGATGTAATAATAACACATGAATGTCACCAAGTATAGGTAAGAATGTCACCAAGTATAGGTAAACCACGATACACAAAGTTATTCCAATGTAATAATAAGGAATGGAATAACAAAGTTCTCTTCATGAATACAAAAAAGAATAATATCCCTTACGAGTACAACAAATAATATTCCCTACCTTAAGAACCTAATATCGCAAAGTGAAGTAAAGCGTATCACTTTTTCTTCTTTCTCTCTATAGTTTCTCTCTAGTTTCAAAGAATTCGTAAGAAAATAATGAAGGAAACGAGCTTCTATTTATAGAAAAATAGAATGCATAGTAATTAATCCATGAAACTATCCGTATTGATTTACTTTAATCTGACGGTCCATATTTAAAGCAAAATCTTTAAATAAAATATAATATATTCTATTTATATAAAAACATTTTACTATGCAAACACTATGCAACACTATGCAAAACACTATGCAAAACACTATGCAACACTATGCATAATAAAATATAATATATTTTATTTATGTAATAACTTTAATAAAGTATTCTGCTTTTATATAAAAGATGTTTCGCTTTTATTACGCTAATAATACGAATAAAATAAAACGTCATTATCGCTATAATAATTCATATTATTAATCGACAAATAATGGAATCAAACCGAAAGGACTTCTCACATAAGCATCAATAATCAATACCGTACTACCGAAGTTCAACATGATCAACTACTATGCAAACCACACGACATCATCGTATTTTTACTACCGAGTAGTTCAACAAGATTAACCAGAAAACTTCCGCCGTTATTTCAATAAAATATTTTGTCGCTTTCTCAATCCGACAATAATTTTGCTAGGGTCCACCAATGATTGAGCTCAGTTGTATTTAATATTCCCCGCTAAACCTAATATTCCCCACCAATCTAATAATATAACCACTTGCATACTTTGCAAAATTTATAAATATTACCCACAACTATAACATTATATCAAATTTATTCCATAATATTCAAAAATAATATTTATAGAAGATTCATCTTTATTTATAAAAGCCGCTTAAGGCTTACACTTTAAAAAAAAGAGGCGATTCAGGTATTCATCTTTATTTATAAAAGTTAAGATCTGAATAGTTTAAACATCTGAATAATTTAGAGTATTTGTCTAAAATTTGTATCTGAATAAAGAAATGGTGTTTGATAATTAATTTTTATAAAATGTCTTAATAACACTATTTTACTATTTTAACCCTCCGACGACTATATTCAATTTCAGCAAAAAAACTCTTTTCTATCTTCTTCCTTTCATTCTCTCTCTTCGATCTGAGCTTCTTCAATCCTAAAATTCACAAATAATTTGATCAATCCAAGAACTCCTCCATTCCTTAGACACCATAATCAAGTTGCACAAATCTAATCTTCCCCAAAATTCGATAGTCTCTATCTCGCTCTAATATAAGGAACAAAGGAACCAGGGAGTTGAAAAATCCAAATCAAAAAAGAGAAAACAAGGAAGTCATAGATCTCTAAGGGACGACATTAGATCTACCCAATCGAGTCCCCTATCTTTATAATCACAGCCCCAGTTCTAAAATATTTTAAATAAAATTGATAATAAATGTGACGCCCCCAAAATAGGTATACATCACCTATTCGAGTAAATCAAATACATAATCTGAAATATAAATACAACTTAATTATAAAATCGTCGTAAAAATGCGATAAAACATAAGTCGTGAGTTTTAATACAAATATTGTCGCCTCAGATAATATACAAACTCAAATTCAATATTATTACATTTATTTTCCACTATTTCACCGAATAGTGAGGACTACTAATGCTATCATCTCGATCATCACTACGTTCTCAATTAGTCCTGCTTTCGTTCTCATTTTCAAGAGAACAATGAAAGTAAAAGGTGAGCTCAACTAGCCCAAGAGAGGAAATATTATGACTAAGATAATGTAGAATAAATTATCATTAGCCTTAAATAGTGTTAAACCGATACTGATATAACAAACATCAAGTTTAAGCTGCGGTAGAACAAGCAATCCATTAAAAGAATCAAGTAGAGAATAAAATCTACTATCTTTTATGATTTAAAAGGTTTTTCATCACTTTTATCATTTGGGACTCAAACTTTAAAAATAATCCACATCATCGAATCACCCCTACACTACTGACCAAGAATATTCTTTAGATCACAACCACAATTATCCATGCACTACGGGCCAAGAATATTTGTGTATTCATTAATGGTCATGATCATGCAAACAATCGTCCATCAATGCACTACTACGGGCCAATGAGGACTTTTTCCACATCATTTGTAACATTACGGTTATGATTATCTTAATAATCTCTCGGTCATAATCATACCAAGTCCATCTATGCACTACGAACCCACGATGACTTTCAACATAATATAAACATGAGGATGATGACAATGATATAAGAATTCAATAAAACAGTTCAAGAATTATTTTATCCGAGAACTAATAACGTCAAATTGTCGAACATGATCTTTGCTTTATAGAGTAAAATTCAAGAATGCTCGTAAGAATATTTTCATGAAAGGATCTTTGGATGAAGCGAATATCGAGGATACTCCACTAATTTCATGGAGTATAAAAATCAAAATTTTAACCAACCGAGTATAATAAGGAATGGAATAACAAAAGAAATCACCGAGCGTGCGATGAGCCGCGTAGGCAGGTTATTCCAACGAGAATAATAAATAAGCGGAATCGGTCCGGCGTAAAACGCATACATATATATGATATTCCAATGAATAATAAAGATTTTAATCGTGTCCGTCGTAAAACGCATGATGCATATTCAATTCCAGAATAATAAAGGCGGAATCAGTCCGCAGAAACGCATTATGACGAGGATATTCAGCAATGTAATAATAAAGCGGAATCGGTCCGTAGAAACATGAGCGTGGATGTTCCAACAGAATGATAAAAAATGGAATAATGAAGTTCTCTTCATGAATAAGAAAGAAATAATACTCCTTACCTTAGAAAAATTGGATCTTTGGAATAGTGAGGGTTGCAGACTTCTCTTCTTCTTTCTATAATTTCTCTCTATAATAATCGCTCTAAAGCTTTTGTGAATTGGTGAGAAATGAAGGAAGAATGAGCTTCTATTTATTGAAAAATATAGTTTCGATAATTGCGCGCTTGGGGCTCGAAAAATTACAAATCTGATACCACTAACTTTTCCTTTATTTTAATTTAGTCATGGAAGTATTATCAAACTTACACCACCTCCCTAATAGTAAATAATGTGATTCAATAGTAAATTATGTGAATCAATAGTTACGAGACATGTGAAAATACTGAATTACGGTATAAGACCTCCATCTATACCTTCATTTTTAACTTAGTCATTACAAGTATTATAAAATCTTGCACCAACTCCCCTAATAGTAACAAGAATGTGAAACAATAGTATACACATGTGAATAAATAGTTATAATCATGTGAAATAATAGTAATCAATTGCTCATTTATCCTGGTTAAATACCCATTAATCAATATAACCTCCAGATATCGATTATTATCGAAATAATTGTCGATTTTCACTAACACAAATAATTCCAACACAATGAAACCATTTTTATCAAAAATATAAATTTTGAAATTTCAAAGTTTGACTTTTCCTGAAAAAGTCAACTGTTGACTTTTGACCAAATATTAAATTCCGAAAAATTTTGTGTTTATAGACTATTTTTACTAATTTCATCGTTCCGGACTCAAATATCACGTCCGCGTATCCAAATTCAACTCCAAACACAAATTCAATTTTAATAACATTCATCATTAATATTATAACTCACAATATTTATCAACCGGTCGTTCCCCGGGAAAGAGGGCTTTCGATAAGGATTTCTCCCTTATCGCGCCGCATTAGGTGACCAAACCTCTCATTGCCGAACTTACAGACATTGTAAATATTGTAATTTAATAATATGAATAACTTTGTCGTCTCAATTATTGATTTAATAAAATAACATATTATCACGGATGATATCTTGTGTGATAATCGAATCGATAATATGAGAAATATGATCGGAATTCTTTAGCAATAATAATTGAGTATAAGCGGTGACTTCTCACGTAAGCATCGATAATCAATCTGGTGTCTACTCTTATCGACCACAGCGTATTTCTTACTTTTCTTCTAGGGTAGTTTTTAACGATTAACGGTAAAACTTAGCGTTATTTTTATAAAGTATTTTTTATCGTTTTCTCGATCAAATGATAATTCCGTTGTGAGGTCCACCATGATTGTCTTGGATTATCTGAATATTCCTGTTAAAACGCGAATATTCCCAGACCAATCGAATATTATATAATAACTCATGCGTTTTGCAAAATTTGTAAATATTACCTATAACTATAACATTATATCAATCCACACCATAATATTCGAAAATATATTTCGAGAAAATTTAATCTTTATTCAAAAGTTGGGGTCTTCTACAACCTCCCTTCTTATGAAATTTCGTCCTCGAAATTAGGGCGCGATACTGGTATGTCGAAGAGGTGAGGATACCTTGATTTGATTCAGATTCTAACTCCCAAGTCATTTGTAAGACCCCAACTTTTATAAATAAAGATGAATTTTCTATAAATATCATTTTTGAATATTATGGAGTAAATTGATATAATGTTGTAGTTAATGGGTAAAAATTTTTAAATTTTGCAAAGTACGCAAAGTTGGGTATATAATATTCGAATTATCTGGGAATATTCGCTTTTAGCAGGAATATTCAGTGACGACGCAAGACAATCATTAGTGGACCTATTAATGGAATTATTGTCGCTGATCGAGAAAACGACAAAAATACTTTTTATGAAAATAACAATGAAATTTTACTGTTAATCGCTGAAACACCTATGTTAAAAGTACAAGAATACTGTAGTTCCGACAAAGATGTACAGATTAATTATCGATGCTTTACGTGAGAAGTTACTCGCTTTTGTTCAATTATGCTATAGTAATTGTTGTAAATTTTGCTTATTATTTGGATTCCCACTTTACCCATTTTTCAAAATAATAGGTAGAAAATTATTTTATAATAAAAGGTGTAGCCACTAAGAAGGTTGATGTCTTGTTGGTGGAGATTTGAAATGGATGGGGAAGAAAGTCTAGCTACGGTGGTGTGGAAAAAGTACTATTATTATATGATGTTATATATATAATAATTGTGTGGGTGTGTGATTATATCATGTGATCAAATATATATATATATTATATATATATGTACGCTGTTTTTTTTTTTTCTTGATAATACTTTGAAATTCATGGCCTAACATTCAAACGCCATCGCTAAATAATTCATCCGTGAGATCATTCGATGCTTGTGCATTTTACTAAATAAAGATCCTTCAAATCTCCTATAAATAGAAGCTCATTCCTTCATTATTTCTTACTTAATTCATTGAAAATAGAGAGAAAGAGAAGAAAAGTGTTTTGCTATTTCACTACTCTTATATCCAGTTTCTTTTACGGTAAAGGGTGTTATTTCTTTTGTATTCAAGAAGAGAACTTCTGTTATTCCATTATTTATTATTCGCATTGGAATAACTTTGTAGCACGCTGTGGGCTACCCTATACTTGGTGAAATTCTTATTATTCCGGTCTTTATTATTACATTTGGAATATCACATGCATGCTTTACAGGTTCCATTCTTTATTATTATTACATTTGGAATATCATGTATGTGCGTTCTGTGGGGACTTGGTTCCATTCTTTATTATTATTACATTGGAATATCACATGCATGCGTTCTACGCCGGACTGAATTTCGTCTTTATTATTACATTTGGAACATCATCATCGGTGCAATTTACTTTGACACAGTTAGTGCCACTTATTAATCTGTTTGAATAACACCGCCCTATGCGAAAATCTGCGCATGCATGGTGATTTCTTTTGTTATTCCATTCGTTATTATACTCGATTGATTAAAGTTTTGACTTCTATACTCCATGAAATTAGTGGAATGTCTTTGATATTTGCGCTTCATCTAGTATCTTTCCATGGAAATATTCTTTTGAGCATTCTTGAATTTTACTCTACAAAGCAGTATCATGTTGACAATTTGGACGTTATTGAGTCATGGATAAATTAATTCTTGAACTTGTTTTATTGAATTCTTATATCATTGTCATCATCCTCATGTTTATATTTTTTTAAAAGTCATCTGTGGCCTGTAGTGTATAGATGGACTTGGTATGATTATGACGAGATTATTGATGTAATCATGGTAGTAATGTTACAAATGATGTAGTAAAAGTCCTCATTGGCCCATAGTGCATTGATGGACGATTGTTGGCATGATCATGACCATTAATGAATACACAAATATTCTTGGCTCGTAGTGCGTGGATAATTGTGGTCGTGATACTAAAGAATATCCTTGGGTCATGTAATGCGGGGATGATTCGGATGTGGATTATTTATTGTCGTGAGTCTCGGCGATAAAAGTGATGAAAACCTTTTAAATCATAAAAGATAGTAGATTTCATTCTCTCTTGACTCTTTTCTTCGGATTGCTTGTTCACCGCAGATTAAACTTGATGTTGTTATATTTTATCGCTTTAACACTTTATTGAAGGCTATCGATAATTTATTCAGACATCTTAGTCATAATATTTCTTCTTGGCTAATTGAGCTCACCTTTTCTTTCACTGCTTATTCAGAAATGAGAACATAGCAGGACTAGTCGGGGAGCGGAGTGATGGTCCGAGGATAGCATTAGTAGTCCTCACTATTCGTGAAATAGTGTGTTAATAATTGTAATGAGGACTCCTTTTGAGTTTGTATAATCTCTAGTAGACAATAATTGTATTCAAACTCAAAGTTATGTTTTTGTCGTATTGTACACGACAGTTGTATTTGAATTCTATACCATGTATCTGACGACCCAAGATGGGTGATGTATACCTAATTTTGGGGGCGTCACATCATTTCCTCAACATCGTGGTTTCTCCACAAAACTTTGACTTGAGGTATAACCTTGGAGCGCAGAATATGCTCCTTATCCAAGATTTTAACAGGAACCTCTTCATACATTAAATCTTCCTCTATCTTGTCTGGTTCTAATTCAATAATGTGGTTCGGGTCTTTTACATATTTTCATAACATAGATATGTGAAAAATGTTATGAACACAAGACATACTTGGCGGTAACGCAAGTCTATAGGCCACAGTTCCTACTCGGTCGAGGATTAAAAATGGACCAATGAATCGAGGGTTGAGCTTTCCTCTCTTTCCAAATCTCGTAACTCCCTTCCATGGAGCAACACGTAACAACACATGATCTCCAATATCGAATTCCACGTCCTTTCGATGAAGATTAGCATAACTTTTTTGTCGATCTTGTGAGGTTTTTATACGTTGTCGGATCGTTTGAATCTTTTCCGTAGTCATACATACCAACTCCGGTCCCAACAACGTTGCTTCACCCACCTCATCCCAACATACTGGAGAACGACACTTTCTTCCATATAACGCCTCAGATGGAGCCATGCCAATACTTACTTGATAAGCTTGTTGTTGTAGGAAAACTCCACCATGGTAAGAACTTGTCCAAACTTCCTCTTGAAATCGAGGACACGAGTCTTAATAGATCTTGAAGAGTTTGAATGGTCCTCTTCATTTGTCCGTCCGTCTCGAGGATGATATACCAACCGTGACGCCCCCAAAATAGGTATACATCACATATTCGAGTCACATCGAATACATGATGCAGAATACAAATACAACTTAATTATACAACCGTGTAAAGTACGACAAAACATAAGTCGTGAGTTTTAATACAAATATTGTCGCCTGCATACGATATCTGAACTCAAATTCAATATTGTTACATTTATTTTTCACTATTTCACCGAATAGTGAGGACTACTAATACTATCATCTCATTAATTCGCTCCCGCTTCCCCGACTAGTCCCTAATACGTTCTCATTTCTGAAGAGAACAATAAAAGTAAAAGGGTGAGCTCAACTAGCCCAAAGAGAAAATATTATGACTAAGATAATGTAGAATAAATTATCATTAGCCTTAAAACAGTGTTAAACCGATACAATATAACAAACATCAAGTTTAAGCTGCATGATGAACAAGCAATCCATTAAAAGAGTCAGTAGAGAATAAAATCTACTATCTTTTATGATTTAAAAGGTTTTCATCACTTTTATCGGCGAGACTCGACTTAATAAATAATCCACGTCATCGAATCACCATCATTACACTACTGGCCGAGGATATTCTTTAGTATCACGACCACAATTATCCATGCACTTCTGGTGAAGAATATTTGTGTATTCATTAATGGTCATGATCATACCAACAACATCCATCAATGCACTACGGGCCAATGAGGACTTTTTCCACATCATTTGTAACATTACTGGTCCATGATTATACCGAATAATCCACGGTCATAATCATACCAAGTCCATCTATGCACTACAGGTGCCACGATGACTTTCAACATAATATAAACATGAGGATGATGACAATGATATAAGAATTCAATAAAACAAGTTCAAGAATTATTTTATCCGAAACTAATAACGCCCAAATTGTCAACACGATCTTGCTTTGTAGAGTAAAATTCAAGAATGCTCGTAAGAATATTTCCATGAAAGGATCTTTGGATGAAGCGCAAATATCGAGGATATTCCACTAATTTCATGGAGTATAAAGTCAAAACTTTAACCAACTGAGTATAATTAGGAATGGAATAACAAAAGAAATCACCGTGCGTGCGATAGGCCTCGCATATGCATGTTATTCAACGTAATAATAAATAACAAAATCGGTCCGTGTAATACGCATGTACATGATATTCCAACAAAATAATAAAGACGGAATCGGTCCTACGTAAAACGCATGACGACGGATATTCCAATGTAATAATAAAGATGGAATCAGTCTTATGTAAAATGCATGCATGAATATTCCAATGTAATAATAAAGATTTTAATCGTCCGCACAGAAAAGCATGCATACGATATATTCCAAATGAATAATAATAAAGACGAAATCGGTCCTACGTAGAACGCATGCGAATGTTCCAACAGAATGATAAAGAATGGAATAATGAAGTTCTCTACATGGATAAGAAAGAAATAATACTCCTACCTTAGAAAAAACTGGATCTTTGGAATAGTGAGGTAGCGAGACTTCTCTTCTTCTTTTCTATAATTTCTCTCTATAATAATCGCTTCTAAACCTTTTGTGAATTGGTGAGAAATGAAGGAAGAATGAGCTTTCTATTTATAGAAAAATATAGTTTCGATAATTGCGTTATGGGGCTCGAAAAATTACGAAGATCTGATACCTCCAACTTTTCCTTTATTTTTTAATTTAGTCATGGAAGTATTATCAAACTTACACCACCTCCCTAATAGTAAATAATGTGATTCAATAGTAAATTATGTGAATCAATAGTTCTGAGACATGTGAAAATACTAATTACAGGTATAGTACCTCCATCTATACCTTCATTTTAACTTAGTCATGCAAGTATTATCAATCTTGCACCAAGTCCCCTAATAGTAACAAGAATGTGAAACAATAGTATACACATGTGAATAAATAGTTATAATCATGTGAAATAATAGCAATCAATTGCTCATTTATCCCATTAAATACTGGAATTGGTCAATATAACCTCCAGGACATCGATTATTATCAAAATAATTGTCGATTTTCACTAACACAAATAATTCCAACACAATGAAATCATTTTTATCAAAAATATAATTTTTGAAATTTCGAAGTTTGACTTTTCCCGAAAAAGTCAACTGTTGACTTTTTGACCAAATAGTGAATTTTGGAAAATTTTGTGTTTATAGACTATTTTTATTAATTTCATCATTTCGGAATCAAATATCACGTCCGCGTATCCAAATTCAACTCCGAACACAACTTCAATTTTAATAACATTCATCATTAATATTATAACTCACAATATTTATCAGCCAGGTCATTCCCAGGAAAGATGGGGCTTTCCATAATGATTTCTCCTCTACAAGCGCGCGATTAGGTGACCAAACCTTTCATTGATGAACTTACAGACATTGTAAATATTGCAATTTAATAATATGAATAACTTTGTCGCCTCAATTATTGATTTAATAAAATAACATATTATGCATTTATAATCTTTGTGACAATAATCGAATCGATAATATGAGAGATATGATGCGTGAATTCTTTGTGTAATAATTGAGTATAAGCGGTGACTTCTCACGTAAGCATCAATAATCAATACCGCAGTACTACTTTATCGCGACCACGCCAGACATTCTTTTCTTTTTCTACTGGGTAGTTCAACAGTTAACTGTAAAACTTCCGCCGTTATTTTTATAAAGTATTTTTGTTGTTTTCTCGATCCAATGATAATTCCGTTGTGGGGTCCACCAATGATTGTGCTTATTATCTGAATATTCCTGTTAAAACGAATATTCCCAACCAATCGAATATTATATAATAACTTCATGTACTTTGCAAAATTTGTAAATATTACCCACAACTATAACATTATATCAAATCCACACTATAATATTCAAAATATATTTGAAAAATTTTAATCTTTATTCAAAAGTTGGGGTCTTACAAGATATATCTTTGTTTAATGATCATAATATATGATATATAGTATATCTTGTTTGGATCATATTATTATTGTTAAGCGGTATATATATATCATCATATATACATACACATCATATATTGTTTATTATTTTTGTCAATTAGTGTTAAAGTATCTCAAAAATTAACAGTAATTTCCTTTGTTTAAAATGTCAGAAAACTAAAAAAAAATACACATACACGTCATATATTTTCTATTTTCATATATTATACTTACATAATCTTTACAATTGAACAACTGATATGAGAGTTTCATAATCTCACCTTTGTTGAACAAATCTCTTTCCTCTTTCTATTGGAAGCTTTCGAACGGCTACTTTTTTTCTCACCAATTCAGATTAGGTCTAGTTATTTGTTTACTTATAAATATATCTTGTTAATTCTCTTATTATAATAAATTCAATTATTTTTATGGCCCAAATTTTACCAAATTATTTATCTATCACATAATAATATTTATTAGCCCATATAAAATAAATAACTAGTTTGACCCAATAAAAGACAAAGTCCAATTAATAAATAGTTTTATCCACCTTTGTGTTTATTTGTAAGTCTTTAAAAATATTTAGAGATGAGGTAAGACTTTGGATATGGGTTGATAATTATAATTCTTCTTCTAAAGTCATCAAAGCTCATCATTTGATAGAAATCTTTAAAATCTATGACTTTTTGAATACCCAAATACTTTTATAGGCTTTATAAAAATCTTAATTCAATACTACCTAATTTTAATGACATTAAAAAAGTTGTAATTAAATATCACTAAACTTTTATAAACTCTTTAAATATCTTGATTGAATACAATTAAATTTTTAAAATATTTAAAAGTCTTTAAAATTTTTAATTAAATACACCCTTAAATGTAGTTAATTTAATTAAATATTAAGATGTAGTAAAATTATAGTACTACTGATCTGGTCTACAAATATCAATATCCAATCTATTTTGACTGTATTAACTACCATATCAATCAATTAAACTTTAATGGAGTAAAAAGGAGTAGCAATTAGCATTTTCAAATATGGAGACCGTTCCTCGTCATCTGTGCCCTCCATTTTCTCTCTCTAAAACTAAATAAAACCCTCACTCCTTTCAGTCACCCAATTCTTCAACAGCAGACAGAAAACGACTTCTTTGGACTCTTCGCTTTCCTTTCACTTCTCTCATCCTTTTCCCCCAATCTATCTAAACCAGATATGGTAATAAAATTTTGTAAACCAATATAAATATATATATATATATATATATATATATATATATATAGAGAGAGAGGAGAAAGTTTATGTGTATGAGGAAGATATATAGAGAGAAATCTGATTAGGGGCAACAATGGTTGCCGGAAAGGTAAAAAATGCAATGGGTTTTCAAAAGTCACCTGCAAATCCCAAACCAGACCTACCCCCAAAGCCACCATCTCCTTTGCCGAGCACAGCCAAGGTCCAGCAAAAGGGAGCCGCGTTCTCGCGCTCATTCGGCGTATATTTCCCACGCGCCTCCGCGCAGGTGCAACCACGTCCGCCGGACGTGACGGAGCTCCTCCACCTAGTCGAACAATTGCGGGAGAGAGAGTCTCGTTTAAAAACGGAGCTTCTAGAACAAAAGCTCCTAAAAGAGTCCGCCGCCATTGTCCCAATTCTCGAGAACGAGATCTCCAAAAAAAATTCAGAAATCGAACTCTCGGCGAAAAAGATCGGTTGTTTGGAAGACGAAAATGAGAGATTAAGGCAAGAGGTTGAAATGCTGCACTCTAAACTATCGGAACAGAGAAAGGAAAATGATGATAAAATGAAAGCCATAGAAATTAAAATTTCGGAATTGAATAAGGCACAAATTGGTAAGGATTGTGAAGAAATGTCTACATCTCAAAGGTTTCAGTGTTTAATCGATGCTTCCTGCAAATCTAGTCTGATGAAAAATTTGAAGAAAAATGGGGCATTCCTTGAAAATTATAATTACTGCAGAAATGAAGAGCAGAAAGCTAAGGAAAAAGCTGTTGAAGCTGAGATGCAGCCTAGACTTTCTCGGTGTAATAGCTCAGAAGAGATTATGGAATTAGTTGTAACAGAAAGATCTCGAGTACCTAGGGTTCCAAAACCCCCGCCTAGACCATCGCTTTCATTTTCATCTGTTTCTCCTCATTTTTTGGTTGGGCCATTGTCGCCAAATTCTTCCTCTTGGTATTCTTCGGATTCTCTCGCCGTCTCGGTTGAGAGGGCATTGACCGAACCCTCATTTATTCCACCTCCGCCCCCTCCTCCTCCTCCGACGCTGAATTTGAAACAAGCTCCGCGTGTGCCGCCCAAGGCTGCCCCACCACCTCCGCCACCACCACCGAAGGGTTTGAAGGCTGGGGTGGGTAAGGTGAGGAGAGCGCCGGAGGTAGTGGAGTTTTACCATTCTTTGATGCGGAGAGATTCACGGCGAGAATCCGGCAGCGGAGGAGCGACAGACGCTCCGGCGACTGCCAATGCACGCGATATGATCGGCGAGATTGAGAACCGGTCCGCCCATTTGCTCGCCGTAAGTATTGCTCTCAGTATATTTTTACTTTATTTACGGTTTTGCCACTGACTTTTGAGTAACCTCAGTCAGTGATTTGTTGATTCCTAGCTGGACCTGATTGTCTTTAGTGGTATCGGTACCCCTACTCTATGCTTTATAGATAAGACAGTTTTTGGATTCGAAATCAAAATGGGTAAAAGCAAAAAGTTGTGAATTTGATTGAAGAAAGTGGGTGATTTTGACATTTCAATGCTATATATGGCTTGTGACCTTGTGTTCTTGGGCTTGAGGGTTACTAGTTCAAAATCAAATCTTTAGACTGGATTTAAGATATGTGGGGCAAGTGTTTGTATTTGTAATTGTCTGATTATGTGTTATATTTTCTAAATTACAGATTAAAACAGATGTAGAAACACAAGGTGATTTCATTAGGTTTTTGATCAAAGAAGTTGAGAATGCAGCATTTACAGATATTCAAGATGTTGTCCCTTTTGTAAAGTGGCTTGATGATGAGCTATCTTACCTGGTAAATTTTTCACTCCAAGTAAATTCCACTATTAGTTCTATTAATGTATGCTGTAATTTTGCATAATCTTATGAATATAACTTGAATTGCTCCTTAGGTTGATGAGAGGGCAGTGCTTAAACACTTCAAATGGCCGGAGCAGAAAGCCGATACATTGAGAGAAGCAGCATTTGGGTATTATGATCTCAAGAAGCTGGAATCTGAGGCATCATCTTTCAGGGACGATCCAGGACAATCTTGTGCCCTAGCCCTCAAGAAAATGCAGGCCTTATTTGAAAAGTATGATAACATCTTAGCTTTGTGTTTAGATAGATTCTTGATAATCTCATACTAACTGAGAAGACGGTGGTGACTGGACAGATTAGAGCATGGAGTTTACAATCTCTCACGTACGAGGGAATCGGCTGCTAAGCGTTATAAAGGGTTTCATATTCCAATGGATTGGATGCTAGATACTGGATATGTAAGTCAGGTACATAATGTTCCTCTTCGGTTTTGTTATTTTAATACAAGCTCTGATACATGCAGCTTTTTCCTAATTTGAGTACTTCCATATTCCAATTTTAACCGAGTAAAAATAACCACGTCGCGAGAAAAGCCATATACTTTCATATTACATTTGTTGCCTCTTAATGTGGGAGCTACAATGCGTGAATACACCATAGCTGCAAAGGCACCATATACCCCATTGGTGCCTCTGTATAGAAAATGAGCAAAAGGGTAAGGTGCATTGTAAGCCTTCACCCTTTTGCGGTGTAGTTATTATATTAGGTCTTTTTTAAATGTTTTCACTTCGAGAGGTTGATACTAAAATCACTGTCCACTGAAGTCACCTCGAGCAATGCAGAGTGAGTGTAAGCCTGGGTACCCAAGAACATATAACCTTGGGTTCATGTGGACCAATGAAGCAAACCCCACCGGCAGTTACAGGGGAAGCCCTTTTGTCAATTTAGCAGTGTCTTTTTAGTTGGTCCCTATGAGCTAAGTCATACTATTTAATAAATCTTGGAGGGACAATACTAAATTGTTTATTTGTTATAACAATAGTGGTTACTACTCCCTCCGTCCCTTAATATAAGATGTTTTAGATAAGTTTTTTTGTCCTTTAATATAATGACGTTTTAGAATTCCAAGTAAGCATTAATTGCTTAGTTTCCAATATTACCCCAAGTATTAAATGTAACTTTGGTTCTCTCGCTATATTTTTGTCCAATAAATAACAATTTCTTTTTCCAATATAAGGGCAATATAGATATTTGATATTATATTTAATATTATACAATCATTTACTTAATACTTGTATACAACTTTAAAAAGTCTTATAACGGAGGAAGTAGATGCCAAAGGGAGGGTAGGGTAAGTCTTGCCTCAATTACTTTTGCCATGCCTGCATGCGCACATGAGAAGTCCCCCAGTTCTCCAAGTATGTATATGCGTGTCTTCGTTACTTTTTATGTTTATTTAGTGAGTAAATTGAGGATCAGGTTCTTCCTGTTGACTTTTCATACATTCCAATGAATTAGGGGATAGTGCTGCTCATATTTAGTACGGAGTATGTTTTGAAGAAGCAGAAAGAACAGTACATAATACCATTTCCCAAGAAAAGGAAGATTAATATTATTATTACTTTTTTTTTGGGTGTTCTTTGGATTTTTAGTGATTTAAGTACTATTCTATATTTATTTTCCCATAATTTTTTTGCTTTTGTTTGGCTTGAGAAACATAGGCAAATAAGGAACATGGTTTAATAATTGTGTCATGCATGGTTTCAGATTAAGCTAGCATCTGTGAAATTAGCAATGAAGTACATGAAGAGAGTATCTGCAGAGCTTGAAACGGTAGGTGGTTGCCTGGAAGAAGAAGAGTTGATAGTTCAAGGTGTAAGGTTTGCCTTCCGGGTGCATCAGGTAAAATTGTCTATCCCGGCTTTTTAATATATCCAACAAATTGTTGTGTTGATGATGGCTAATTTTTGTATCTTTGAGCCTTGGGCAGTTTGCGGGTGGGTTTGATGCGGAAACGATGACGGCCTTCCAAGAGCTGAGAGATAAAGCAAGATCGTGCAATATACAGTGCCAAAACCACCAGCAGCAGAAATATGTATGCAGGTCTTCAGCTTGTTAAACTATCTTTAGCAAACTCAGCTTCAGAATTACCTCCACATTTTGTTGTAAAGATAGAACATTAAAAACTAAGTTTAGTGAATACAACAATGGTAGCTGTCATTATGCATTCATATTTATGCATCGGTTCATTTATTAATCTTGCCATAATGCCATTAATTTAATAATGAGCATTTTTAGTTTATTAGCATCTCTTTACTAGCCCAGTGATCGCATTTCTTCACCCCATTTAACCAACTTAATGCAGAAAAGATACCAATTCCGTATTTAATTGAATTACTAAGTATTTCTACAAGGAAGGATAGACTGTTAATCCGTCTGTCTCTTAATATGTAATATGTGTGGTTTTAGATGATTTTTTTTTAAAATTATTTAGGTTTTACATAATCTACAATTTTTTAAAAAATATCTTACATGAAAAAATATTATAGATGAGAGAAATGGTATGAAATAAGTATGGAAATTTAAAAGTACTATAGATAATTAATATTATATTTAATATTATATAATTATTTTTTATATAATTTTAAAACGACATATTAAGGGACGGAGGAATAATTTAGAAGTGTAGTAATAGAAACCCTCTTTGACATTTTAGTTGTTTCTTGAAATAAATAATTTTTAACATTGGAGTATTAAGATATGTCTTCGCACGTGAACAATTAGTTACTTATTTATTCTCTATAATAAATTTAGTATTAAAATCAGTATTATAAGTTAATTCAATTTCACTGTAAAATATGGAGTAATAAATTCAATTCAACTTTCTAATGAAACGCAAAGAGAAGGAAGTGGTTAGCATGAAGTTTATTTTTAAATAAGTTTGTCAATTGATTAATAGAATACATACGGGCGAAATTTTATGTGTCGATATTCTATTGATTAATTGACTAACTTACCAATAAATAAATTCCATGCAGAGAAGTATCTTTGTTTAATATGTATGTTTACATGTTGGAATTTAAAATTAAGTATTCCCAAGTATCAAAGTGACAGCCGTAAGTTTTATTTAATGTTTTAAAAAAGAAAAATCGTATCCGATAGTTAATGAATTACTATAATATCGCCCATTTTTTAAAGGCTCTCCTTTCGAACCCTTGATGTGCACAAGTTCGAATGAGAGCAGAGCTATTCTTCTTTCGGGAATACAAAATAGTCACTCTAATTTCGTAGGTCTTAGGGAGTCTTTGAATGACTGCTGAATAAAATATTTTTTAATATCATATTAATTATTATATTAAGTAATATTAAATAATTTATAATAATTTTGAATTTTTTTAAAGGGATAAAATAATAAAAATATGTTATTTAGATGTTTCAGACATGTAAATTATGAAACAAATTTTTTTATTTAATATTTAAAATTCTGTTTCATTCAACTCATTCACATTACTTAAACATTCAAAACTATTTCAATTTTATCAAACACTCACTTTAATCAACATTTTATTTTATTTTTGCTAAATTTATTTGTGCATTAAAAAATTTATATATACAATGACCGAGAGACATACCCTAAAAAACTACAAGGGATCCTCAGGGGACAGGCCGCGTGAGAAGCACATTATAGAAACTCATAATCATAACAAGAATTGAATTACGTCTACTATCTTTGAGTGCGCTTAACAAGACAAGAGCTAGCTTCCGAGAAAAAAAGAAGCAAGACAAGGTCGTGCAGATCAAAGAACCCAAGACAAAATTCCTTGGTTAGTCTATAGGCCAATAAAAAAAGACATGAAATTTCCAGCTGTGAAAGGAGTTGATAGAAAATAACTAGATGTATCTTTTCTACCTTATACTGTGTGTTTGTGAGTTTCAAAATGGAGAGAAAAAGAAAAAATAATAAGAAATGAAAGTTAAGTAGGAGAATAAAAATTCATGGTTTGTGGATTTTTAGAGGAGATAGAAATTTGCTAAACACTTAATCTTGCGTTTAGATCGAAGGAATGAAATGGAGATTGAAATGATTCATTCCATTCTAATTGGAATGAGTTATTCTATACTCTCCCTTCCCAAAGACCCTTATGGCTCAATGATAAAAAAAAGACTTTGGACATGAAATCTTGGACAATAAATAATGTTAAATTTTAGTCAAAAATAGCAAAAATAATAATAATGATTTAATCCATTCCAATCGTAATCAAACACAATTTTTTTCATTCTATAAGAATGAGTCATTCCATTCTCACCTTTATTACTTCAATCCAAACGTAGCATAAAGCTTCCAAACTAAAATACCAAAATTACCCTTATAATAATTTTTAGAATATAATCTCATAAGGGGTAAAATAATAATATGATATTTGAAGTTAAATGTTCTTCTAAAACTAACAAACCCAAAGAAAAAAAGGTAAATTTTATTTCCTTTCACTCTCGTGCCTCAAAAAATTTAATTTGTTTTTTTCCTCTCCAAAGCAAAAGAAGCATACTTGTAGCCGTAGGGACGACCTAGAAATCCAAAGTAGCGCATGAGAAATCTAAAAGTAGTTTTTTTTATTCAACTCGAAAATTACTCTATTTTAATCTTTTTCTTCGAAATTAGATATAGAAACTATTTCCTCCTACTCCTATCTAATCTTGGAATTCAATTGAAGAGGAAGAGGAAGAGATGATCTATAGTATTTCAGTCCTTAAACCCCCTATTCCTTCTTCCTCAATCCAGCTTATCAGTTGCAACTGTACCCAAATCCACTTCTCAAATCCACTTCACCCTCTCACTACAAATCCATCCTCCTTCCACACTCCTCCAATTTATCGCCCAATCTCAGTCTCACCTTCAGCAACCACAAAAACAACAGCCATGGCCACCCATCCAACTCCTTCCATTACTGTCGAATCTGTCCCAAGCCCTTCCATCAAGCTCTTGTTCGTCGAAATGGGCGTTGGCTACGATCAACACGGGTATTAATTGCGCTCTCTCTTGTACATGGGTATTAATTGCTCTCTATTTATATCTATATATACACACGTAGTGTGTATGTATGTACTAAGCAAGTGATAAAGATAGCAACTTTTGTATTGAACAATTGGGAAATGCTGAAAATACAGGCAAGATGCTACAAAAGCTGCTATGCGGGCTTGCAGGGATGCCATTTCTTCAAATTCTGTCCCCGCCTTTAGAAGAGGTATTTCTGTTCAATCCTGCCTTAATACAGCTTATGCAAGCCAAACTTAATACTATTACAAGTGCTACATTTTTACCGTCCAGTTTTCTTATTTCTTGTGAAATTTGAAACCTGAAGTTTTAATTTGAAACAAGTCAATGTGTTTACTAATTTACTAAGCCAACCAATAAGGACCAGTATAGGAAAATTCTTCATTAGAGGTTAATTAGGAAATAATTGATTTTTAATCACCCAAAGAGATGATTTTGCAGTGATTACGGTCACTGAAGGACAGAGGATTAAATTCAAATTGAGAATCTTCTTTTGATAAGAAAAATAACAATCTCTTCATTAGGTCCAATTGCAAAAACTTTTTATATTAGGTTTTGGAGATGTTTATGGAAATATCTGATCCCAACCAAATTAAAGGGGACGTTGACTTGTTTTCGCATTTATGATTGAAGTATCTTCATATGGTTGTGATGTTAAGACCTTCTTTGCTAGATATCCTTTTAGAGTGATGGTTTGAACTTTAAACTTTCGTGAAGTTTGCACTAGGATGTGAACATGATGGACTTAGTTGCCTAATTGGTTCTTGCAACTTGCTTTCCAGGAGTCCAATTTTTGTGGAAACATCCTTTTCCTTTTGACATAATTGACTAGCAGAGTGTTATAGGCTGATAAGGGTTTTAGCTAGTAAGAGCATGACATTTAGGGCATTTTTTAGTTGAAGTTTTCGCCTCTGATATGGAAAGGTTTTATTGGTGCAGGGTCTATACCTGGCGTTTCGTTCGAACAGATGAAGCTACAGATCAAGCTGGGAGTTCCTCAACCTCTCCAAAGTTCCCTAGATATTGAGAAAGTCAAATCCGTATTTCCTTAGTAAGTGTCTGATAGCTCACTCTTTAATGAATTGTTTATGATCAAGCTAAACAGAGATACACGAACACATGCATGCACGCACTACACTATTTGTAATTTGTAAAGCCTGTAAGAAACTGGAGAAACTAAACCAACTGATTTTTGTTTATTAGTGTTGTTTCCTCGCATGTGCTAAGTATTTATTTTATATTTATTTGAGATCCAGTAATTATGGAGCTGATGACTATTCCTTACACCTATTTTCATTCTTTTTTTCTCTTTTGGACACATTTAAATTACAGTGGAGAAATTGTACATTTTGAAGTTGTGGATGGTGGACTAATATGCTCAAGTGGTGTCCACGTGGAAGAAATGGGAGATAAGAATGATGACTGTTACATAGTTAATGCAGCTGTTTATGTTGGTTACTAAGTTCCTGTTTCATATTTTCCTATGGTTATTCTTCTTTTATCTAAAATAAAAAAATGAAAACAAAATTCCTACTATCGTGATTCTTTCAAAATCACTCATTTCCTGGTAATTCTCTCAGAGGAATGCCATTTATCTCTTTAACTCTGATGGTTGATCAGCGTTACTATGTAGATACTTGTTGATCAAATAATGTACTTATTGTTATGATTTGATGTTTGTTGCAAACTTTGTAGAATATGGATTAGTAAATTACATTCTCAAATGTAGTTGATTTCTTTTAATGTTCGCTTTGTAATTTTTGAGTGTTCAATTCCACACTACTTGTTCTGGAAAATGTCAATATATTAGAAATTGATATAAATCTGCAGTATGTCCAGAAAATGTCTGATATTGTTTATCCTCAATTGAAGCAGATTCTAAACCTGAAACAAATGCCACTAAAAGTTTTTGGATAATATGAATAAATAGAACACTCCAGCAGAACTTGTGCAAAATAAACTCTTAAAATCAACCATGAACAAAACTAAATGAGAAAAAAATATTCAATTACAGTTGCTTTTGAGGTTTTTTCATTCCACATTTCATATTCCCCATCAGCCCCTGGTGTTATTTCAATTCAAAACAATTCAATGTGGCTTCAATGACTTTATTGATTCTTGTTCACCTAGATTTTCTCAACAGATTGTAGATCGTAACTATCTTCAAGACCTTTTAAACAATCAATTGGGGGGGAGGGGGAGAGAAGATGGAGGAGTTGGTTCTAAGAAGGAGAGGAAGCAGAAGATGGAGGAGTGGAAGAAGTAATGAGAGCTGCATATAGGAGATGATTCCAAGTATCAGGCACTCCAGGGAGGCACCAGTGGGCACAGTCAATGTAAGTATGGTCACCACTGTAAGCTGATGGATGACCATCTATTCTCAATTGGGACAGCAACATGATGTCGAGAAGGTGAACTGGTTTCTTCATTGAGCTCAATACTTTCTTTAAAATAAGAGCAGCTGCAGGTTCACCTGCTGGGTATGTCGACCCTGTTAGTGGTTGGTGCTCCCCGTAGCAATTCTTTGTTGTTGAATTCCATTCCTTGCCCCTGGTTTCACAAAATATCCATCAAGTCAGATTCTTTCTTTTCTTGCATTTTATTCATGACTGCTCATTTTTGTGATTACTTTGAACTTTGTAGTAAGCTTTTACTAAATGCATTAACATGATGTAGATGTAGTTAAAAAGTTTGAGAAATCACTTACAGGTAATGGATTGGAGAAATCCCTTGAAAGAAAACTTGGGTTTTGGAAGGATCAATATTTAGTTCAACCCATCTAGCCCATGTGTTCAAACCTTTATTAAATACTGTCAAACGGTTCATATCTTTTAAAATGGTAGTTCCATCTTGCACATAATCCCATCTGAAATGCACAAAGAATTACTCATTTCGAGAAACTTTCGAACAAAAATAGAAATGTGACTTGATGCATCTTACGTTTGTAGTTTTCCTGTGTGTGTGTGTACCAATGCCATGTGTTAAATATTAGCATATCCATTCCTCTCCATGCGTCGCCACCTTTAATCGAATTCAATTTCAATATTCTTCCCATTTTTTCTTGTACTACATCTACTAGGAAGGTTGAATGATATAGAAGTATTGATAATCCGTATTCCTGCATATGTTAGTCTCTATGTTTAGTAATCAGCATTAACATATTGCAGCAGCATTGCAAAAACATCATCCCTCTATACCTGAATATCTACCAAAAAGAAGGGGAAGAAAATGGATGAGCATAAATTTCAAGGTAAGTAGCATGATCAAGTCTTGTAGAACTTTTAATTCGAAAATATTACTTTATGAAACATTAAATGGAAATAAAAACTAACCTCAAAGATCACTGAAGAAATTAATGCCGTCCTCGCATAGGTGGTTTTGCTATTTGGCACCGAGGCATATAGCATACAGCACAGTGATAGCCACTCGTTTAAACTCAGTGAGTCACCTACAAACATAATCTTCTTTTGCCTCCATCTGCTTAAAAATTCCATCCCATCGAACCTATAACAAAATTTCACGTCAGATTAATAAAAAAAAATATCAATACATAATTCATATTACATAGATTGTTGACATTTTTGTATCTTTATGCATCACCTGTTATACCTCAAGTCCCGTAGATACATATCAAGAGTGGGGTACATTACAGTCTATGTATGTATATATGTGTAATAGTCCAAATCTAACTGTTCATACAATTGTTGTGTGGATGATTATTATTGATTCGGCCTAAATATTGTTGTGCAGACGATGTTGATTACAGACTCGGCCTAAATACTGTTGTGGGGACGGCTAGTATTACCATCATCCACGGCTTGTTAGTTTTAACTTATGATCCACGCATGGAACAATTGTGCGGATGTTGACTATGGATCAAAAATGAGAAAACACTATCTCAGAACCAACGACCGAAATTATAACTGGAATTACAACATATGCTACTATTAGTAACGGATGACGGGTTACGTCCGCTAGCAGACGACGTACTATTATCTTTGACTAATATAATAGACAGTCAAGGGTTTTTCTTGCGTCTTATTGATAAACCAATGTTTATATATAGATGTAGGAGAATCTGTTTAGGAAGTAAGCGACGTCCACTACGATTAACAACGGATGGAGTAGCTATTAATAGTAGCGGATGAGAAATTTTCAATTATAGTTTCGGCCGTTGGTTAATGTATTGGACGATAGAGATGGTGTTTTGCCCATTTTTGTTCCATAGCAAGCGTTATGGATCATTCCTATATATTATATATATATATATATATATATATATATATATATATATATATATATATTACATAAAAATATTTAGCTTTAACTGTAAATACACAATGTGTATAATATTTGCATACACATGTACTTGGGAAAATAAAATTTTCTATAAAGAATCCCACTGGTGTGAAGACTGAAGAGAGGCAGAGAGGGAGGCAGGTACCTGGGCAAGTTCCAAGAGTCGGGCTTCCAAGAGTATTTGAGGTACTGTTTATCAGGGCGGTCATATTTTATGCAATCAAATTGAGGGTCAATGAAGGGACAACTTAAAGGTTTGTAGAGTGGGTAGGAATTATCGACTACCCATTGGCCTCGATACAAATTGCATTTTCCTACCGCAAGCTTTGTATCACTTCTGAAATTTGTCACATTATATACCATATCTTGCTGCTGTGTCTTTGCCAGAGACAGAGAGGAAGCTTGAAGAAGAAACAAACTCCATAATATTAAAGCTATACGGTACACAAAACCCATGTAGAATTTCGGTACAGAAAGTTCATGAAAATGAGACTAGTGAAGATAAGTTGTTGAAGACCTCATGTCACATATATATATATATATATATATATATATATATATATATATATATATATATATATAGACATGATGACGGGTGAACCGTCGTTATAGTTTAAAAAAACCGTCGCCATAGGCTACTGTGTACTACATAATTGTGTATATACATTTTTACTATATATATATATATATATACTAGATATGTCCCGTGCCTCCGCCACTGTATGGACGGTGGGATTTATCTTAAACTTTGGATGGCCCATATAATTTATTGAGTGAGCGGAAAATTCAAAATTATTTCTATTTTATTAGATAAATATATGGAAGATATTATATAAGGCATGCCTTAGAAAATCTTTATGAATATTCTCTTAAAAAGATGAATTAAGGAAACATGATTCGTGTTACCAAATTGAGTAGCAAACAAATCCTAAATACTTTTGATGATGTTCTATCTTTTGACTAAGTATCTCTGCTACACTACATGTTTTCACGGTGGTTAACGGCACCGTGAGAACGTGTTATGCATATATATATATATAGTCACTCATTTATTATTTTGTTTTTACTTACGTTAAATACTTTGCAATTATCAAGACTAAAATGCCTTTAACTTGTCTGAGGTCAAAGTTTGACTTTAAGCCTCTCATTTTAGTATTCTAGCTTCATCAAAGGCTTGTAACTTAAGAAAATTTTAAATCTCTGTTATTTATTAGCTTAATGCAAAAACATTACACTGAGAGTTAACGAAGCTAATAATGGGGGGAGGGGAGAGGGGGGAGGGGGAGGATAATTGGAGATACTTGCCCGAAAGATAGAATATATCATCGATTTCAGACGCTTTTTATTTGAGACAAGAATATAAAATTATAATATACATTTACCTTGTTCGAAAACTGCATATATATATATATATATATATATATATATATATATATATCCATAACATCTATTATAGGGGAATGATCTATAACATCTAAAGTGGCATATAAAAAGTGGCATATAGCATCTTAATCATCCCGTTTGTTAAATGAATGAGTGAGATTTAAATATGGAATACGATGTCCGCTAGACATACTAGTGGACGTAGTAAGTGAAAAGTTTAGCCGATTTTGCCCCCATGTGCCAAACATTACCATTCAGTTCAACTTCGTCCGCTAGAATTACATGCAAAATCTCAACAAGTTAGATAAATTGCTGCTTTGCGAAGACGATGCTGCGATTCCCCAATTCGATCTCATGAACCCTAGAATGGGTGAGCATGGTGCGGTTTGACGTCCAAACCGTACCCAAAACCGCTTAGGTGCGGTTTGAAAAATTCAAAACCGCACACGAAACCGCTTGTGATTGGTGCGGTTTTAATTGGTGCGGTTTCGGTTCCAAAACCAATTGAAACAACAAAAAAGTTTAAGCCTTCAATAAAATTTAACATAGAACTTGCATCGAACAATTAACTTAGTGACAAAGTCGAAAATGAGAATTATATCAAGCATAGAACCAAAGTCCTTTCTGCCAAACATGTCAAATTCACCATCAAATCATCAAATCATAGAACAGTGAGACACGTAAAATAGTTTTAGTTTATAATAAAGGAATGATGCTTTAAAATTAAAACATACACTATATAAAACATCGGAGACCATATATTCGATAACAAGTAAGAAGGTTTATCTAGTTCTCCAAAAATTAAAAGTATATACTGGAGATAGAATGAAATTCTATCTTATATATTGCAGGGAAGACTTATAGAATATAATCATAACTATACCTAATTTGAAAAATAATCTATTAGACTATTACTATTATAGTATTGACCTTAATCAATGCATCAAGTGCTCGAACCAACGAATTT
Source organism: Panax quinquefolius (assembly GCA_020205615.1). Lineage (NCBI taxonomy): Eukaryota > Viridiplantae > Streptophyta > Magnoliopsida > Apiales > Araliaceae > Panax > Panax quinquefolius. The sequence continues at coordinate 96,582,067 of CM035174.1, read as the reverse complement.
GGCCCCTCAGCTATAAGCCTCTCCAATAACGCTTTAAACAAATTCTAAATTCCAAAACCCAATTGCTTAATTTTTGACTCTATAATCACTAACAATCTTCTTTCAATTGGTGAAAAAATGATAATACAAGACTGGGGTTTTCTCTGAGCGTGTTCAAGTGAAAAGTAACTTTAGAATTTACTAGAGATAATACATACATACACACACATGATGCGGTTTCGGTTTTATGCATGCGGTTTTGGCTAGTAACCAAACCGGAACCGTAAATTTGGTTATTCAACCCACCTAAAATCGCCACATACGCCGGAACCGTTGGTGCGGTTTTAATTGGTGCGGTTCGTGCGGTTTTTGGTGGGGTTTCGGTTCCAATTTGGTTACTTGCTCAGCCCTACCCTAGATATGCAAAATCGCAACAAGTTGTAGAAATTTGATGTTGCTCGTCCAGTAATCGAAGGTAAATTGATGTGCATAGACGATCAAGCTCCTGCGATTCCCCAATCCGTAAGTTTCTCTTTTAATCTACCAAATCCGTAACTAAATTGATATGTTTTGCTGCGATTATGTTTTGCTGCCATCCTAATTAAGTTTCATGAGATTTGTAAGCATGCAGTGATGCTGTTCTTGTTCTTGTATGCTTACGATTCAGTGCAGGAAGGAAGAGTTCAAGTCTTTAATGAATTTTTTTGTTGAGGTCTTCTAACTATGGCATGTTTAGCTTCTTCCCTTGTAACAAAACTTTCAAAATAAATTTATTTTGCAGTGTTTTCAACTCTATATCTTGTTTACTTTTGTTTTCCTTTTCTTTCAATGGTGTACAATTTACCCTCAGTGGTGTCAATATTCAAAGTTGCCTTTTTAAAATTTTGATACATAGTTAACAATGAAATCTAGAGTTTGACACTGTTATTCCTTTGTCATGTTCACTAGTTATTTGTGTTTTAGTTTACATTTAGCTAATACTCTTGGTAAATATTTTAAGACATCAGGGATCAGGTGATTGATTCTCTGTCCCACATGCAGTGGCCCAAACTGTAAAAATGATTTCCCAAAGTCCTCTAATCATTTCAATAACCGAATTGGGATTAAGACCTATTGTGAATCTCATGAACCATTGATAATTTGAATGGAAGTTGTGCCTGAAGTCATTAGGCCGAGGGCACATCTACATACGTATTGAAGTATCGCGTCGCCAAAATAAAGAATTGTCAAAATTTTATATATTAAGTACATATAAATAACCAGAATCTTCATTTCATTTTCCAAAATATGAGGCTTGCTACTGTGATGATTTTTTTAACAGCTGTGGCTGAACAGGAACCTTAGGCCAAAGAAACCAGACTTTCTGTTGTTCTGCTAATTTTATTTTATTTATTATTTTTTCCCTTTTTAAGTTATCTTCCTACTTTAATCTGCCTTGATGAATTTCAGACATCTAATTGGGTGTTCTATGTTTTGAAAGTATATATTCTAATGTTCTGTGATGTTTCATTCCATTATGCTCTTAGACAATTAGACAAATATATATAAACCATTTGTACCTTTTGTGACCTTACTTTTTTGGTGGATATTTTGGAGTTCCATCTTCTATACAAATTAGAAGGGTTCTCTATCTATGAATTTTATATGAAGCTTATGGTTGAATTTACCAATGGACTCTCCATTTCTTGAACTTGGCATTTGCTATAAACTATTTGCTGCAGTTGAACTACTTAATTATCACTGCTTTTGCAGTTGAAAACTTTATCGATTGCAACATGGACTACAGACATGAAATTACCTTATGCGTTCTCCATCTTTTATATATATATACATATAAATCATCTTCTTACAATATTTTTCGTATTCTCTAATAGGGGCACAAAGGTTGTGTGAATGTTGTGGCTCTCTTTTGATTTCTAGATCCGATGATACAAGAGTATGATACTCAAGTGGCTCTCTATGTTGATGTTTACCTGATTGCAGATTGTGTGATAAGTAATAAAAATGAGGTTGATATTTAGACTTTAAAAATTCTCTGTTACTCTATTCTGACTTGTCAAAACACATCACAAATGGAATATATATTGATAATAAAAAGGGATCTTTGAAGAAGGGTGGGATTCGTGAAGTCCGAAATATGGATGTCAAGGTGGGTGAAGATGAATTGTTAAGTAATGATGATGAGGATGATGAAAATGAGAGTGAAAAAAGTGAGGACAATGAAATTGGTTCTTCTGAGTTTGTTGGAAAGAAGAGGAAGGAAGCAGATTTGGCGGTGATTGACAATAAAAGAGCCAAGGAAATTGGCAATGCTGATCGGTGAAGAAGTGGAAACATATGAATGTCTGGTAACTTAAATATAAATTTAAGAAAAAATGGAGATACGCAAAATAAGATGCCTATATGTTAAATATGGATCCCTAAATATTACCTGACACACTGGGTCTCGTGCCTCCGGCACTGTATGGACGGGATTTATCTCAAATTTTGAACAGCCCAGATAATTTATTGAGTGAGTGGAAAATTCAAAATCATTTATATTTTATTAGATAGATTCGAAAATAATTAAGTGTAATAAATGTGGATCCGGATCCTCTATGAGGATTTCTCTGTGATGATCTTGTGAGGTTTTTGTTGTGAGATTAACAACCCATTAAAAAAGAGATCTAATGGCTCACAACTCTTTTTTTTTTTTGTGTATCAAAATGACGTCGTTTAATTTGTTATTATAATAAATTTTGTATATAATACTCTTGATTTTTTAAATCGTATTAAACTTAAAAATTAATATGACTCATATAAATAAAAAATAAATAAATTTTGTGATTAATAGTTTTTTTATATACATTGTAAATTATAATAATTGTATCAATTAAATTTAAATAAATTCACATCAATTTGAAATTTAATATATTGTTGTTTGACTTCAAAAAATCAAATTATATATCTAATTTTGGAACGAAAAACAGTACATTTTAAGTAGTTTATAGTTTTCGTAATGGGTATTATATAAAATTTATATCAATTTAAAATTTGAATATATCTAATTTCACTTTTAAAAATCTTTAAAACAAATGAAGTATTATAGTTAATAAGGAAAACATTCTCTCAGAAATATCTTAATCCAATGATTCTCAAGAGTGTAAACGGATGCGAATAGTGAAATTATTTGTTTTAGGGCGAATATGGTCATAATTCATTTTAATTCTCAATTTTTTTGTTACAAATTTGTATAAAAAATTTGTGACATTACATAAGACGAATACTAATATTTTACGATCAATCACGAGAGAATCGGCGGGCCTTGGCTTAGTTTTAGAGTGAAGTGGTACAAGAAAGATTCAGAATGCTATTCCCGGTGAATGGGTCGAGAGAGATAGGGGGATACAGGAAGTCTGAACAGTTAAGCGTCTATCAACCAATTCAATCGACTGGATATTGCTCAACATTCCGTTATAATCAAACCGAATAATTATAACCGAAAACCAAAATTACCACACTTTTGCAATATCCGAACGGTTAACCTAAATAGGAGAATACCGAATAACCGAATTCCATATTCGGTTATTCGATCAATAACCGAAATGAAGGTTTCATTAATGCGTTAATCCCAATCCTCCCTCACTCTAAACTCTAATCTCCATTTTTTCTCTCTAAAAATCCCTCCTTCCCTGTCTAGAATATACTCCATATATATTTACACAACAATGGCTTGATGAGTTGAAAATACATATATACCAGTAGCTAAACCCATTCGGAATAGCTTAACTAAACCACATATATGTATTGTGTTTAGAACACCCATCTCTAGACTACATACATAAATACCACATACCAGTAGCTAAACCCATTCTCTCCACCAAACCCACATCCCCAAAACTTTAATTTCCATCTTTTCCGACCCTCACATCTCAATCGTTGATCGTCCGCAATTCGATCGCTACCTTTGCTCCGACGGCATCTGGTGCGGCGACAAAAGGGTCGGCCGTGAAATCAGTGAAGGGGTTTTGGGTTAGGCCAAAGAGCTAGAGAGTGAGAGTGAAAGATGAGAGATGGACTAGAGAGTGTGAGATCTGAGATTAGAGAAAAGAGAGGTTTGGGAGGGATATGAGAGACCTGAGAGTTTTGAGAGATGAGAGACTTGAGATCAGATTTAATCGGGTGAAGGATGACTTTGAGCAAATCCAACGGAGTGCTATAATTAGTTTTATAGTCAAATTATAGCATCAAATGTCAAAAACTCAAATTCAATCCACTTCTATAATTAGTTCTAAAATAGCAAAATACTATACTTGGTTATAAGTATAGAACCAAGGATGACTATAGTCATCCTATAACAATAATGATGATAATAATAATAATAATTATAATAATAGTAGTAGTAGTAATAATAATAATAATAATAATAATAAAATAATAATAACACTAATAATAATTATAATTATAATAGTAATGATAATAATAATAATAATAATTTTAATAATAATAATTATAATAATAATAGTAATAGTTTTAATATTAATAATAATACAATAATAGTAATTATAATAATATTAATATTAATAACAAAATAATAATAATAATAATAATTATAATTATTATTATTATAATAGTAATAATAATTATAATAGTAATTATTATTATTATAACTATAATAGTAATAATAATAATAGTAATTAACCATGAGATGGAAGGAAAGTTAGTTAAATTTGAAATAATTTGGTGCTAAAATAGAACTAACCACGGGAGACTGGGTTTTATTTTAGCACTAAAAAATACTTTTTGGTGCCAAAATATAGCAGTGGCTATAGCCATTTTAACATTACCATTGGATTTGCTCTAATGAGTCATAAGAGATCAAACGTGAAAGATTACTGATTTAACCTTTAAGCCTTGCTTGATTATTCGGTTAACTGAATAATTTAAATTTAAAAATCAAACGCAAACCGAAAATTGGATAATAAAACAGGTATAACCGAAATAAAAAAAAAAATCAATAATCAAAATATTTCAGTTAAAAAATTTGGATTCAGTTGGGAGGTTTAAACATACAAACTTATTTATAAGTCAATTGTCGCTCGTCTTTACAGGGAAAAGATACAGTAATGTATCTACTACTACCTCGTCCATTAAGTATAACAAAACAGAGTGCAACATTATTTGTGATTAAATTTTTTTTAAATAGAACATTAATTTTTTTTCCATTGTTGTTATAAGATGAATGTCTATAAATTTAGTTTTTGATAGAATTAGTTTATTAAATATATATATATATATTTTATTGATAAAACTATTAAAAATAAAATTATTTTTTCCCAAAATTGGATATGACGAGTAATATCATACAAAATAGGGTATGACATATTTTTGTTACAAAATAAATTGTTTCGAAAAAAGAAAAATCCAATGGATTTAATGGACCAAGACTGTATTTACCAATATAACCCCTATATTCTTTTGCAATTTCTGCACAGAGCCGATAAGGCAGCAAATCCTCATATTAAGTTCCAAAGGATAGACTGACTAATATAGAGTGCAAGCAAGAATTGTGGAGAGGGGAAAATGGCTTGTTTATCACTGGCAACATGGTCGTGTACAACTCGGAGCCCATCAGCTTCACTGTCTCTTTCTATTGGTTCAAGACCTAAAAGCTCTGTATCTCTGAATTTGGCTGCTACTCGTTCTGGGCTGCTTCATTGCTCCTTAATCCGTTCTTCCTCTTCTTCACTCTCTCTCTCATCAACTTCTTCTTTCTCAGGTAATTCCCAATTTCATGCTACTCAATTTGGATATATTGCTGAGGATAAGTCTCTGATTTATGTAAATTGGACGTCTATTTGGGATTTGTAATGTAGTTTGGGCATATTGGAATATTGGGTTTTGTTTATTTTTGGGTTAATTTAATGTTGGACTATTGTTTTCTGTGGATTGATGGAAATGGGTTCGGTACGAACAATGTCTTCTTATTGGAAAAGTGCAATCTTGAACAGCTTTAATAACAGCCTACTCCATTATAGTAGTTATTGCAATGTTAGATAGTAAGGATTATGCAAGAGAAGGAAATTAGGATTTTTGTTTCTTTTTCTATTTCAAGTTTCTTACGTACATTTCCTTTTTCTTTCCCATTTGATTCTTAATACAGTATTGAAATCTCTTGCTTCAAATTTTGTTCGAAGGTTTAAAAAATCAGTTTTCCATTTTATATGCTGCATCCTATTTCTATTTCCCTAACGACTCTATAAACCAAACCGAGCTTTACTACACAAATATTATGACACTGTAATTCAAGTAATTAAATTTAATAATTGTTCTTGATATGGTATGATTTCCACAAGAGCTCAAGCTTTCCAACCACGGTTAAAATGTATCTTCCCTTTGCCATAATATAGCTAATTTTGCTTGTTTTTTAGGGGAAATGAAATTGTAGGCTAACTAGCATAGGTACATCCAGAACTTGGTGTCATATTGCTTATGTATTGAAGGTTTATCGCTGGGTCTGAACTTCAACCATGGGATAACAACTGAGAAAAGCCGTGGTCTAGTGGTGAGGGCAGGAAAGGCTGCTCTTTGTCAAACCAAAAGGAGTAGATCTAGGAAGTCTCTGGCTCGTACTCACGGTTTCCGTAAGCGAATGAGTACCACCGGTGGGAGAGCTATAATTAGACGCAGACGTGCCAAGGGGCGATGGACACTCTGCACAAAGTCCAATCACAATAGTGGAAAACGTCGTTGATCCTTTGTCTTCCTGAATCAGTCCTTGTAGGTAATTAAAATATTAAATCATTTCAGACAGTTAGTTCGTGCAAACCTGATTTTTGTACAAGTTATATCCTACAATGGTTGTTATCTGTTTTGATTGTTTCATTCCAGAAGTTTCATTTGAACCATTGTATCTGTGTTGATTATCTACGTTTTCATTTTTGTGTGGCTTCCCATCTCACAAGTGGACTACTAGTTACTTTATGCGGGATCGTTAGTTGAGTCTGTAAATTTATTGATTCCAAGCCGTGCAAGTACGATTACAATTACCGGCTAAAACTCCATATAAAGTTAACACTGATTTAAATATCTTGAATCGCCTCTAGTTCTTTAGGCTACTTTATGAACATGGTCATGATGAGAGATTCATTCCTATGTGTATTACATGCAACTTCATGAAACATGCACGCGGTAGTTTGATGAGCCAAGTCTTCAAATAAAATTAGCTGACCAATGAATGAATGTTTGTTTGTAGTAAAATGTTTTTCTATGTCAATATTAAGCGGATATATATATCAGTATATGTATGTGTATATATAGAAAGATAGATGCATCATCAACACTGCCTAGGCCTTGGAACATATGTAAATGCATGGATTGATTGCAGTATCAAATTTCCCCGTTCCACAGTCTTGACAGTCATACGACATGCATGATGAAGATTGCAAGATTGAATAATCCCTATCCCACACTCCACAGTACTCACCTTCATGTTGGATTCTGGTCAGCACCATCAAAACCATGGTCTATTTCCATAGATTTTACAATGTTGATATTATGCATTGTTCCTCTATTTAAATGTTTATGAGGCAGGACTTTTGTTCCTTTCATTTATGCTGGTTTTTTTTTTGGGGGAGGCTTTTTTCTTTTTTACCGGAATTGCATCTTTAGATCAAATGAATTCATACTTGTGAGGATATGAATTGTAAAGATGTACAACAACATTATGCCATTGATTCATTTAGAAACTTTATATTCATATGACTGTATTGCACACTTGCACCAAATACACAAAAAACATATATAAGCTAGTTGAAATTGAGATTCAAATCCACATATAGTTTGGGAAATGTCTAAGCAGTAGGATAGGAAGCATCCATAGCAATACCGCAGAGGCCTTCTTTAGCAGCGATACCCCTTTGCATCATTATGTATCCGCTGTCTCCCCAGCTCGTGCCCCAAGAATTCTTAACTAACCAGTACTTGGTACCATCACTAGTAGTCCCATAACCAACTGCAGTAACACCATGATCTAGGTCTGTTCCACATTCTCCAGTGAAAACCCCACTTGAGTAAAACTGGAATGCAGACTCGCCTGCATCTATAGAAACTGATATTGGCTGATTAGCCACTGCCTTCAACAGAGCCGCCTCACTGTTGGCAGGTACCTTTTCATAACCACCGATCTTGGCTGCATGGGAAGCTTCCTTCTTGGCGTTACAAGTTCCATCAGCTGCCGTGTATGGGTAAGATGCTTCAAGAGCAATCCCTTTGTTCTTTACTATAAATTCAAAGCCATCTTCCATGTAGCCACCCTCACAACCTTGATCTTCCCCTTTTTTGTCGCAATCCACCAGTTCTTGCTCTGAGAGTGAGATCAGTTTTCCAGTTTGCAGTTGAGTGATTCCTTCTGTGGCAGCTATTGTTGAAAATGCCCAGCAGCTTCCTATTGTTGATAATTAAAAGTACACTTGGTTAGTGGTTGAAAAGAATTAATGGAAGTGGAAAGTTTAGCTATATATTTTCATGAGTTTGGGAAATTTGGGTTGCCTTACCACATTGACCTTGATCCTTAATAGGGGTAACAGCTCCTTTCTTCCTCCAGTCTATGCTAGACGGCACTGCTGTCACATTTTCATACCTAAACGGCATACTTTGAGATGATTTTGGATTAGATTTTAGCTTGTATCCATTTCGAGAGGCTTGAAACTCCTCATTTGTTTGGTCTGCAAACTCGTTAATGCCTAGCTTGTATGCCTTTTTCCCATCTTTGTTGAATGATTCTATGAACTCCACGTTGTCTTTGAATATCTTGAAACGGAATTCCTTTTCTGCTTCATCCTTGTACACACGTCCATATCGAGCCATCCATTGCTCATGTTTATCTGCCGCGGACATTTTGGGAAGTATGCGTGATGTGACTTGAGAAGCCCATGCTCCTAAAAGTATCAATGCAGCAATGATGAATTTTCTTTCGAGAGATAAAGCCATTGTGTGCAAACTAAAAGGATATATGACTGATTTTCTAATTACTGAATGAGGAGGTACATTTGGGCATTGAGGGATTAGGCTTTATATAGAAGGTGAGTTAGCTTCCATAAGAGTTCTTCATAAAAATATGATATGATGTAAATGTTCTGATGGAAAGGAACCCAATATCCACAGTTTGCCGGGCAAACTGACTTGATTTGGACAACAAATGTTCAGTTCTGTGGATGCTGTGGAAATTATTTTAATTTATTTCAAGATTTTTATGCATGTATAATTAGTTTTGTTTCAACTTAGATACTCGTTAAATTAATCATTTGCTTTATTAAAAATAATTTATACACTACCGTGACCTTAAAAACGAGTCTTGGTCCCCTGCACCTTCATAATCCAACATTGTTTACTGAACTGAAAAGACTCAAATGTAGCATACAAATAGGACAGAATAAGGATCTTTATTTTCTCTGGAATTTTAATTAATGTAATATATAAATCTCCGTAGGTCAGATTTCTCATTGATGATATTGGAAATAAAAATAACAGCTCTTTGGCAACAAGTCTCTGTCACACATAACTTGCCAGAACAGAACGTTTAGGAAGTTGGCATTACTGCCATATATTTCAATTCATAGTGAGTCTGCAGTTTTGGAGTTTTCTTTGAGGAAGCAATTAGAAATGAATTATTTGTGAATGGGGGGGTCCACGGCACTGACCTTGGATGTCTGAATCATTATATTTTGCCCTTCAAACTGGGGAAATTATATTGGATTGTTGCAGATTATGAATCATGCCATTCAACATCCCGCCCCTGCCCCCTGCCCCCTGCCCCCTGCCCCACAAGTTTCTTCTAATGCATGTTCAATAAATTATTATTTTTTGGGCATTTCCCTTATTCTCGTCATTAAAGCCATGAAGAATCCATACAGTGGTTGGTTATGGCACTAGCGACAGCGATAGTGGTTTAAAATTCTGGAGGTACTGGCAGGGGCGAGGACGGGTACCAATATGCAGCGAGATGTTGATGCAAAGGTAGGTTTGTATGGAATGTCCATGGATGGAAAGCTTCTTACCCTACTGCTAATTAACTACGGATATTTGTTTCTGTCACTTGTTCTTCCTTTTACACGAAGTATATATTAGTCAAATATTTCGGTAAGATCCAATGATATAAAAAAAATCTATACCTATGCTCCTGAACAATCAAACAGCTTGGTTATATTGCAAAGAATAGGATATTCATCGATACAGAAAGAGCATTCTATACACCTTTTTTCCTTCTTGAATCACAAGGTGCAAAAAAACATCAAAAATATTGTACATCATTAGAGGTACCAATTGGGTTATAATCCAATTTTTCACAGTATATCTCGTGTACCATGTGCCAAATCTACCTACTGCAAAATTCAGGATCTGAGTTGGGGTTAAAGTGATGTCGTAACATCTTCACTTAAGATAAAATCTGGAAATGGGTAATCAAAGATTATTTGATAGAATTTATACCTCAGACATTTGGAGCTAAAAGGAACAGAATTTTGCTCTCAGGTCATTTCCTTGCCAGAATGCTGTCAATTCTGTCAAAGACTCACTTATTCCCAGTGGCACTCCTGTTCATGCACTTGCTTATCAAATTGTCAAGAGTTTGTATTAATGACCTTGGGTCGAAAATTACACCCACTTTCGGATCATTCATCGTTTCAACAGTGATCTGCATGATAAATACTACGTCAAAGTCCCAATCTTTAAAAAGTAAAGTACAAGGGTACCCAACTAAAATTTTAATTTTCGAAAAAAGATTGTGCCTAGTTTTGTTCATAAATCTACAAATGGATCAAGGGTTTATGGTAAAGTGTAAAGAGATCATCTGACAAGCACAAAAACACAAGTTCAAGTTGAAGGTCCTAGCATATCCATCACTTGTGCAAATATAAAAGCAAGCATATCTAGCTCAGATCTTCCATTGGTGGAACCAACACAGAACAATGGCCTAAACTTAATAAAGACTGCAAGTAATATTGTGTATCAAGGATTTCAGGTACATGAACCATTTCTTTAAAACTTCGAACTGCTACATTGCTACACTATGCTACACAAAGGCGGAACTGGGGGGGCATCTAACCCCGTAAGGAGGCGGTCCAGACGGAACTAGGAGGGCAGGGGCGAGGGGGGCAGCCGCCAGCCAATCAGGCGCCGGCGAGCAGGTCTTCCGACTTCTTCTTCTCCGACTGCAGTCTGCAACAGGTCTTTTTTTTTTGTTTTTTTTATAGTAACATAAAACGACGTCGTTTCATTAAAAAAAATAAAATAAATAAATTTTTTTTTATTAGGTCTTCAGACTCTCTTGCTCTCTCTTCACAGACTTCACTCTCTCCGTCTCTTCCCTCTTCCGAGTTCCGCCTCCACTTGCCTCCAAGGCTCTCATTAGCGCCTCTCCACCATCGCTCATTTGCTCCTTGCTCCGCTCACTACTTGCCATCGCCACGATGTTGCCCACAACTCCAGTAAGCGACCTTCACTGCTTTGGACTTTGGTAATTTGACTAATTTCTAAATTTTAATTTAGCCTAAATGTCTTTCAAATTTGGTAATTTGATTCTTATGGTGTAATTTGATTGGGGTCTTAGGTCAGTGGTTTTACAGGTTTTGTGATATTCATTGTTATTGTTGTGATTTTTCCCCATTTTATTTATTTTTTAGACCATAAGAATCAAATTACCAAATTATTAAATCAAAGGAACAGTAAGGAAAAGATTGTGTAGTGAGGAACTGAGGATTCATGCTATGATGCATACTTGATAGCATCCTCATTACACCAATTCTTTCTTAGTTTTTTTCGTTTATTACTCTTTTTTGGAGTACTCATAATTTCAGAAAAGATAGGGAATTTCATCCTTGTTTAGATACATGACTGCAATATTCATTTTGTTTACATTATAATGATAGTGATTTGTCGTTCTTGTTTTAAATTCATGTCTGCTATTTGTTTAATAGGTTTAAGTCCTTATTGCTTATAACTAAAAAGACAAAATCTTCAAACGTCAAATAAGACTTGATTGATGGGTGCCTGATTTGATTCAAAAAAATATTATTCGACTCTTAGTCAAAAACAGTACGAGACTCTTGAGGAAAACCCAAGCAGATTAGCTAGAATTTGTTTAATTTCTGTTTTCTTAAATCTTATGAGAATTGATGAATGATGAAATTATTATGAAATGTTTAAATTGATGAAATTATTGATTAACAATTGATGTTTTTATTTATACTAGATTATGGATAAATACTTGATTAAGTGACAAAGAACTGTTGATTCTTCTAATAATCAATTACCAAGTTCCGAAGCAAGTGGTGATATTAATAATTCACGTGTGGAGTTCAATCCGAATGATATTGTTAGTGATCCGGGGTTACATAAATCAATTGAAGACTTTACTATTGTGATTAGAGATCAAGTTCGAAGAGAGTATTTGACTAAAGGTCCATGTCAACCAATTACCCATAATTATCCCCAAAAATACTTTCCTAATGTGAAGAGAAGCTTTCGGCCCGCTTGGTTTAAAATTTTTGAATGGTTGGAGTATAACATTTCGAAGGATGCGGCCTTTTGCTTTTGTTGCTATCTATTTGGCAATTCAAACAAAGTAGATGCTTTTACAAAAAAAGGGTTAACAACTGAAAAAAGGCAATTGAAATATTTCAAGAACATGTGGGTGCTTCGAATAGTGCTCATAATGATGCTAGAATACAACTTCAAGGTTTTAAAAATCAAAGACAGAGTGTGTCACATATACTACTAGCACAAGGGCAAGAGATGGAGGTTGCTTATCGCACCCGTTTAACGGCGGCTTTGGAAGTCGCACGCCTTCTTTTAAAGCAAGGTTTGCCTTTTAGTGGACATGATGAGTCATCGACTTCATCAAATAAGGGAAATTTTCTTGAGTTTTTTGAGTGGTACAGCCTACGAAATGAAGAGGTAGGCAATGTAGTTAATGAGAATACTCCTAGAAACAATTAAATGACTTCTCCAAAAATTCAAAAAGAACTAACAAGTGCTTGTGTCGTGGAAACTACACTTGCCATCATCAATGATATTGGGGACAACATATTTTCTATTATGGTTGATGAGTCTCGAGATGTTTTAATAAAGAAGCAAATAGGAGTTGTTTTGAGATATGTAAACAACCATGGAGATGTGATTGAAAGGTTTCTTGGTGTGGTACATGTGCCTGATACTTCATCTATTTCTTTGAAGAATGCTATTGATGAATTGTTTGCAAAGCATAAATTGTCATTATCGAGGTTGAGAGGTCAAGGATATGATGGGGCTTCAAATATGTGAGGCGAGTTCAATGGATTAAAGACTCTTATTTTAAAAGAAAATCCATATGCAAGGTATGTCCATTGTTTTTCTCACCAACTACAATTAGTTGTTGCTGCTGTTGCCAAAAGCAACCGTATTGTGAGTGATTTTTTTCAATATGTTACTATGATTATGAATGTGGCTGGAGCATCATGTAAAAGGAAAGATTTACTTAGACAGCTTGAACATGATAGGATCGTGGAGTGTTTGGAAAAGGGAGAGATAGTTAGTGGTAAAGTAAAAAATCAAGAAAACAGTTTAAGACGGCCATGAGATACTCGTTGGGTTCACATTACATAACAATAATCCGTCTTATGTCTATGTGGACTTCCGTATTACAAGTGCTTGAAAATGTACATGATGATGGTGTTTCTGATGATAATATCGGTATAGCCATAAGTTTGATTGATAAGATGGATAATTATGAATTTGTATTTGTGATGCATTTGATGAAATATTTATTGGGAATCACAAATGATTTGTCACTTGCCTTGCAACAAAAAGATCAAAACATTGTACATGCTGTGAGATTGATTGGGGGTAATGAAAGCTCGACTACAAGATTTTAGGGAGGCGGAATTGGAGAATTTTTTGAAGGAAGTCAATATATTTTGTGAGAAGAACACGATCCCAATAATTAATATGGAATACAACATGAGATCCCGCGGTCGTAGCAGGCGCAATGGACAAATTATTACTAATTTTCATCATTATCGTGTTGAGATTTTTTGTTAGGTATAATCTCTATAAATCTTTTTTCATTATTCCTATCTAAAAATTTATCTTTTTTTTATTTTTCATTATTACATGTAGGTTGTTGATTCAATTGTTCAAGAGATGAACAATCGTTTTTCAGAAGCAAGCACAGAGTTACTTTTATGCATATCATGCCTTGATCCAAGGGATTCGTTCTCTCAATTTGACAAAAATAAATTACTCCGTCTTGCTGAGTTTTATCCAGAAGACTTCTCATCGATACTTGGGATCAACTTGAAAATTACATTTATGATATGCGATGCGATAATCAATTTTTTGGGATCGAAAATTTGGGTTTGGGAAGTCTTGCTAAGAAGCTGATTCAAACAAGAAGACATATGACTTTTACATTGGTATATCGATTGATCGAGTTAGCTTTGGTTTGACCAGTTGCAACTGCTACTGTTGAAAGAGTATTCTCTGCGATGAAAATTGTCAAGACTGACTTTGTAATAAAATAGGAGACGAGTGGATGAATGACAATCTGGTAGTTTATATTGAGAAAGATATTTTTTCAACAATTGAAAACGAACAAATTTTGAGACGTTTTCAAACTATGCAGACTCGCAAGATACAGTTGCCTCCTCTCACTCGTACAACCGAAAGAAGCTCTTCAAGCGTCAATAAATAATTTTTTTTTATTGATATATTTTGACCCCCCTAAAAACATGTTCTGGTTCCGCCACTGATGCTACATAACTCCTAAACCCCAAATGTTTTACATATGCTCGACTGAAAAACATACAAGCTAGAAGGCTCAAAATATACTTAGCCCTAGTACTAGTGATGTCTACCAACTAGTCGGACAACTGATGATTTAACAGTTCACTGAAATTAAGGCTCTTCTTGTCGGAGTTGCTCTGCAGTGTTAATAGTCTAATTCATAATTTTCAGCTGGTTACCGAGGAGAAACAAAGTTTGTACTTGCAGTGTTTTGACCATCTTATGAGGAAAGACGCAACTTAAGCTGTGAGTATTCCTAAGTTAATATGATATGGAGTGAGATACCGCTGGTCTCTTTAGATTTTACTCACCAATGTAATGATTGTGTTTTAAGAGAATTTGAGGATCTGCCAACACAGTTGCTTCTCAGTACCAGGTTGATATTTGCTCGGCCCCACTTCTCCTGACGGAGAATTGGCCACAATTTTGACAATAGTTTCTCAATAAATCCAGGCCAACCTTAGTGTTGAGATAAGATATCCCAAACGCAGATGTATTTTGTTCCCTTCGGATAAATGCATATGGCCATGGCAAAAAGGGAAAGAGACTTTGTGGAAGCCTGTGGTTTGAAGGAAAGGCATATGATTTACCTCAAAGGGAAGTGTTAAAACTTTTAAACACTTAGGGGTCACTTATATCCTCCCGTTGTATTTAACTGAAGTGCAGTTGTCTGTGTCTTAGGTTCAAGGAAGTTTTCTATATACAGCACAATGTCCACAATCACATACATATATAGTGAAAGCATATGTAAAGCTAACCAAATTAGGATAAGAGCAACATTTATATAGGATTTTGATTTAACAGATCATTATTTTATATAAATAAGTTCTCTACCAAAATGAAAATATCGCAATTGCCAACTCCTGCAAATGAGTGCAAAAGGCATACTTACGACATTAAATATTCCTTGGGCAGCCAAGCATTTAATATCTATAGGAATTTGACCATCTTTAGGCACCAAAAGTGTAGTGATGTATTGACTTGGCTGTAGAGAGAATCCAAAATGTAATTACTTCTGTCAGATAAAATTGCTCTGGTTCAAAAGGAAGGTTATATATATACACACATTATTATTTGCTTGGTATATGAAACATATTGCAGATAGTTAAACTGTGAAAACATCATCAATGAAACAGGAAACATGCTACTGATGAGTATCATAGATATTAAAAAAACAAAAATAGCAAATAAAGGAATTGTAAAGTGGCAAATTCAGGGTCCTCGCCAAGCCCCTCATGGCTCAATGGTAAAACAACTACTCATAAATAAGGGTTTGGGTCCAAGAGGTCTTGGGATCCATTCCTGCCCAAGGCCAGGAATGTTAAGATTTTAGCTAAACTTAGCAAAAAAATAAATCAGGCTCCACTACTTGCTAAATCTTTTTAAAAAAATAAATAAATAATCATTCATAATAATATCTTAATAGTAAAAAAAAAGTCATTCATAATAATATCTTTAATAGTAATTTACTTGACTTGCAAAAACTCAGACTGCATTCATCCACAAACTTACAGGGTTCTTGAGACAGTTATGAAGGTTCCCATAAGTTCGATTGAGAGCATCTGTAATTGCAGTTACGAAACAAGAAGCAGATAAACCACTAGTTTCTCGATCATGTGTACTGTTCAATAGAAGTACCTGGTATTAGAAAAGATTCTATTACACAACACATGATAGTAATGGTACTAATGCTTAAAGAAAGGAAACAAGTTGAAGATAATTACAACATTTGTAGGTATAAAAACTTCTGATGCAAATTGGTATTCAGTTTAATTTTGCTAATCAAATTACTACAAAGAAGTCAGATTATGTCATGAGGAAACTAATTTTTTACAGCTCTTTGTTGATTCTTGTTGCAAGGGTGGGGAAAGCAAGGGTGGGATGATTTTTGCAGCATTTTCAGAAGGCACTGCTGCTACGCTTTGCTACATCTGAGTAAGCAATAGTTCCTCCCAGGATGAAACATCACTATTTTGGCAGCTCTCTTGCAGGATAAACGATCAGTCTTTGAGCTGTTATTTGGTTTTTAGATTGTTTTGAAGCCATTTTCTACCTCCACAACATGGTTAAAATTAAAGTTTTTTATTTTTTCCAGGTTGTTGCTAGACATGGAAAAATGTCGTTGAATGCTTTCAAGAGATGCATTATAATGGAAGTTGCTCAAGCTCATTCAAGAACACCAAAACTAAAAAACCATGGCAAAACCAACAAAAAGTGTAAATTAACGTGGTAATTTGTACCACATTTTCTACCAAATTTGGGGTGCCAAATGAGCTCTTTAATACACAGTTATTAGATGAACACTCATTAGTGATGCAACCAATGCAATAGTGACACATCATTTAAGACCCCAAATCTGCTACTAAAATTGGGACCCTAGCTAGCATCATTCAAATTAACATGTCCAAAAGAGAATCAGGACAAATAATATTTCCCTTTGGCCTTCTTGAAGGGGGCAAACAACTGTACATCTACTTCACTTAAAACTCTTTCATGACTAAATAAACATAATCAATTGGGGAATATTACCTTGGGACAAGACCTTGAAGAGATGATCTCCCCAACTCCAAGTAAAACCTAGAAATGGGTATTTTTATAAGAAATAGAAGTACAAGTTACAAACGGAAAAAATTATTAAAAGATGAAAAAAGAAGAGAGAGAAGAAAGAAAAATCAGGAAGATATAACCTACAGGGAACTGAAAGTTTCATTTGGACATATAAAATAATAATGTACCGTCTATTTTGGCATTTCCATTGCCCACGAAGAGGACATTACACAAAGCTATTCCTGCAAACCTAGGGTTTTAGTTGAGGAAGAATGCATACAAACTTGGCATCGGGTTAAGTGGCTATCATCATACTCAATTCCATATAGGCACAATTAACAGCCTGACCTCAAACTGTTGCACCAACTATTGGTCATAACATAACCCTTGAAATGAAAATAACTTGAATTAAATGACAGGGACCTCTGAAATATAATAAAATGGTTCATGACCTTACCAGAGAGGGGCATATTGAAGTAAAAAGTGATCCCATAGCATAAATAATGCAATCCACACTACTCAACTGGTCCAACACTGTTGGGTTTACATTTGGGAAAACCTGTTCAATGGAAATCACTGAGATTGTCAAGGAGCTGCAGATAGATATCAGGAGATGTCGACCCCAATATTTCATATTTCAGAACACAAAAAGCATTTGGTAATGGCATTGTCTTCACATATAAATCACCACTAACTCAATAATAAATAAAATAACCAAAAAGCATTACATAATTAAAAAGTCCAACAATCATATACAAATAGGTGAAAATTAGTTGACTCAAAAAGCCTGACATTTTACAGAACAAACAAAAGAGTACAGAGTGGTGGACTTCTTGGTTAAATAAGAAGCCTCTATAGTGAATAATATCTCATACGTATTACTATACTATATGGATATTTTCTCAATAAACTG
The DNA here is from genome assembly GCA_020205615.1 of Panax quinquefolius. Classification (NCBI taxonomy): domain Eukaryota; kingdom Viridiplantae; phylum Streptophyta; class Magnoliopsida; order Apiales; family Araliaceae; genus Panax; species Panax quinquefolius. The sequence continues at coordinate 96,563,829 of CM035174.1, read as the reverse complement.
ATGTAGTCAATAATGTGTGATATGTGAGTGGACTACTTCAATTAGGTTATTTGGTCACAATTCAACTTGAAACCAAGCATCCAGCAATTTTTACCTTCACAGGTCCAAGATTATGATGTAAAGCATGCCACACTAGTCTTTACAGGCGCGAAATGAGATACTTTGAAATATAATATGTGAGTAACTTAATGGAGATATGGTGTTTTATGTGTAGACAATGAGAATACAATTTTATACAATTGAGATGGCATATAAAACAGACATAGACCATCTGAGTCGTAGCGAGATAAGTTTAACAGTAGCTAGAATGCCAACCCACTTCTTTTATTTTTCTTGTTCTGATTAATAAGTTCTCTCGATGAATGATAATGAGTTCCATAGATATGGTCCTATGTAATCAAAGAAAAGACATAGAAGGGGAGAGGCAAAATTAAATTCCACAACTAAAGCAACATTTGTACTACAAAAGGTACAATCAAAACAAGAATGCATTATTCACCTCATGCAATAAACTGCAGCCCTCACTGGACATGTAGAATACTCGCTTTATTCTTGAAGGAAGTGCTGGTACTGAAGAGCCTCTCTATACATAAGGATCCATCAACCATATGAATAAAGTAGCAAACATAACTAGCCAAAAAAATGAATTAGAAAAATAGAAAGATTATATATTCACTAATGATCATGATGTGACAGAACAATTTAAACAATTCAATATAGTTGTTAGCAACTGCAGTCCCATCTAGATTGTTCTCAAGTGAGGGAGAAAAGGGCAGGCTAGAATTAATCCTTTAAACCCAGATAAACCATGTTGTTAAGAATTTATAGCCCAGAATATATAAGAGTTAAAAACTATCAACATTACCACCAAAGAATTTAAATACTTTTATCAAAATCATATTAAATGGGATCAAAAACTTCTTTTTTCGGTGTTCAATAAATGTGAAGAAGAAAAGCATATCTGAGACAGTGAAATTTACTTATAAGAAACCAATAGTGAATATAAGCACACAATTTTAAGGGTATAGATGTACCTTATCTATGGGTTCTGTGGATGCTTTGGTTGGATGAGATATTTTATTTTGACCACGTATTATGGTTCCATCCTAAATGTAACAAAATTAAAAGTTAAAATGAAGTATTATTATGTCAGATATTGGAAACAAGAACTACATATCTAGACATAAAAACTTAAAAATTAGAAAAAGACCCCAAGATATATAGCATGGTAAATGTAATTTAATGGTATACATGCATTATATTGAAAAAGAACGAATTTGCATTAATCTACTAAACAATCAATTACAACAATTTCCGTTTTTCACAAGACAGTTTTTCTGCAGGATAAAATGATGCGTCTCTACAAATTATGGCTTCTATGGCTAAGAATAAAGATTTTATGTAAATATAGAATTCGCAATTAGAAGATGATGCAAACAAGACACCATTCTTCTTACTAATCTGCCAACATCACCTTTATAGCGGAGAACTTGAGAGAAACAAATAATATCATTTTCCTTTTCACAGCTTATAGAATTAGGATATTATAGTAGCCAATTTATTTGCCACGCAGAATCAGAGTTTTAGCATATGATAATGCTAAAACTTTCTTCTACTGTTAATATTATTTATTTATTTATAGTTGAAAAGTTACTGCTAGTATTGGTGATAAGCACCACTGATTATCAAAAAAAGGAAATTTCCTATTACAGTGGTACAATTCTCAAGAAATAAAGAACAAAATAGACCTTGATGACATCAAACAAGGTAACAAGTTAGAATAATTAGATGTAGCATACAAATTTCAGAGTAGCCCCATTTAATGAGAAAGATGCCTTACGGCTTGCCGGCTGGCAGTTTACCAATATCACTCTTCTTTTCTTTTGTAAGACACTCTTAAGAATGAATTATGACAAGTTACTTGAAGAACAATTACAAAATACAATGCGCTAAGCATATGAATTCGACAGAATCAAAAATCGATAATCTAGAGTATCATATGATCTATATTGGTACTATCTATGTCTGAAAGAAAAATCAATGATCACCAAGATATGCCTGCTTCTAAATACAAAAGGTGATTATCATTACCCATAATTCACAACCCAATGTAAGTCTGTCATTGGTGGATATCACTGGAAGGACTAGACTTTCCGCGGGGATATCTGAAACACGTGAAAACAAAAATATCGCAGCATCTAATGACTCAAAGAATATGCGTGCCCCTGCAAAGAAAAAATTCCCAATGCTGCGAATGTGAAGGGAGTTAGTTAATATAATTAGTGATTTTTGTTTAACATCTTGTTCATAAAATAAAATATTATATAAAAGAAAATAAATGAAAAGTAATTAAGGCAATTTTTTACAGATCTCATAGTTGAATAATAGTTATAGCCCACAAGTCTCTACATAGAATCTCAATCATCCAACTGAAGGTAGTGAAATACCTTCCATTGCTAAAGCAAAATGATTCGTTAGAGCGGCGCAATATCTGCAATTGGCATGAGTTATTGTTTAATATTCCATGCCAAGCATTAAAATAATTTGATTTGTCGAGGAAGACAAATGGAATAGCATTTCACAACTGAATTACAAACTAAATTTAGGGAAAAAGACTAAATGATGACATGATGATCAGTAAAGGATTCAAGTTCAATGGGTTGCAACAAAAGTTCTATTTGTACACAATCACTGTCACCTAAGTTGTAGAACTGATAATACGAAACCATATTGATACATAATAAACCAACTTTAGATACACGTAGCCAACTCACTAGAAAGTGAGAAGTTTCATCCTAGTGGACAAGAATTTTGGGTCTCACAATTGAGTGTTCTTAGGCTCATTCATAAATGATATGGGGAAACTACATTTTTGATACTTTAACAAGTCCACGCAATCGAACTCAGAACAAAAATTAAAATAAAAAGCAAGGTCACGTTTTATAATCTTTCTTTCATATCTTTGGCAAACTTCCTTTTTTCCACGCAATATCAGTTATATGATCAAGAAATTATATCCGCAAACTTTTAGAGGATTAAGTAGTACAAATCTGTTATGCTTGATGATTTGGGGAAACAAATGAAAACAAAATGGGGTTCATGGACTATTCCCAAGCATAACCACTCAAAAAAGTGTCTGACTTTGAGTAAGATTCATAACATGTCCTAGAAAGAGCAAAAAGATCTATGCCATAATGACTGTAAAGGCCAAAATAACCACCCTAGTCAGAGTATAAATGACTATAAAAGAATAGCAGTTAAAATTACATTTCTCAAGAGATACTCGCCGTTGATATGCAATAGAATATAAAGGAATCATCATGATGTGCATATATACATATATATATATATATATATATATATATAATCAATCAATATAATAAAATTATTGACACATACTCTGAAAAACATTGTGATGTGATACAATATGGAAAATAAAGAATTTGATAATGACTATGATACGTGCTGACACAATGTCAAACACAATATCCATAGCCACTCCTCAAAATGGCATAAATGTTTCGTATTGAAAAAAAAGAGAGCAAAAGTAAAAAAAAAAATACTTATTTAAAAATCAAAGTAGTATTAAAATCTGCTCATGCAAAAAGCTAGCAAACCTGATTCTGAAAATAAGCCAAAAAAGACCGAATGGTTTCCCTGTATGGTTTTGAGACACCTGTCCATAGAGGATGATCTCCTTCCACTACATCATACCTGTAAAATTGTCAACTTAGCATTGTAACACAAAACAACCTACTATTGCACCAGCTACTAGTATAAGAGACTAAACGGGGGGAGGGGGGAGGGGGTAGTATGGATGCAAATAAGATGAGTTAACAGTTCCACAATTAGATACAAAAAATGCATGGACGTATATAAGCAAGTCAAAAGTATTCAAAAGCCACAGTTAGAAACATAAGATATATATGTTGGTCCATAAAATGATGTATATACCCAATCATAAACAATACTACAAGCACTTGGAACTTCCCAAGTTTTGTGCTTTTTGCTAATGCAGTTCCATATCATCAAATCTTTTAAGAAATTCAGATTGGGGCAATGGAAAAAGGGTGTTTAATGGTGTTTACTCTCCTATATGTGCTCAACAGAAGATATAATTATGTTAGAAATGGAGAGAATGAGAGTCTGTAAGAGAGAACTTTGAAACTGAGACTGCATGGGATAGCATAATGGGTAGGTTGAAACTTATGCGCGGGGTGATTTTAATTATAGACAAGTTTTTACTATATGTTAGAACAAACAGTGGGGAGAGAGATAGATAGAGAGGTGTTTGTCTATTTTCCATTTTCTTAAGATACTTAAGGCCATACAGAAAAGAAAGGGAAGTAATTAAGAACCAAGTCGTGTAAGTTAAAAAGAGAGGAAATTCCACTGTCCATAAATTTAGGGAAAAGTGTCCACGTTCAATCTGACAGGGAGGATACTTGGCCACAGCAGAAACTACCGAAGACGAGTCTCAAATCCCCACTGGATTTAGTTTTGATACATCATCAAAAGCACAAATACAGTCAAAATATTCGAGTAATTTATCAAGGTAACGTAAATCGCGAAGGCAAACAATTTTAGATCACTATGAACAGGGAATGAAATGACAATTTTTCACATTACCATTCTGATTTTGCTTTTTTTGCATCATGTGGTAAGCGATGTCCAAGCAATGTTCGCACCGCAAGAGCCTCAGAAGTACTTTGGTCAGACAATCTTAAACATCTTGACCGTATGTCTCCAACAGCTGGACCTCCTGAAGCATACCCATCCACTTACTCCAGTTAATAAAATCTTACATAGGCAATGTGTAAAAAACAGCTACCTAACATTGTAGTCAAAAAAATTCAGTAAAATATTAGTGGTGGAAGGTGACCACTTATCAAATGAAGTTATAGAAGGTAACTATGGACCATCTGTCAGATAAGAGTGTAAAAATACATTTACAAAGTAAATTAACAGATAACTAGCAACAAAGGATCACTTTCTTTTATTTCTTGAACTGGACAACAAAAGTTCACAATTAATCTATTAAAAAACATAACTTTTCCTGTTTTTTCCTTTATTTTGTAGTGTAAGTCCCATATTTCAATGCCCTCTCCTACAACTGGCGCTGTATCATTTTCGAATCAGGGAAAATAAGAAGAAAAAAATGAGGTTATGTAATTATGAATCTCACCAAGAACACGAACAATCTCAGCTGTACTTCCTCCATCATCAGAAACAGGGAGAACATGTGCAACACGAGTTGTCAATTTCTTAAGCTCTTCCACAACACCATTAAAGGCCGTTCCACCTGTAGAAGAGTCAAATTATTCAAGATATGTAAGACTATTCCATAACAAGAAGCCATTGGTGACAGAAAAAATAATAAAAAAAAAAAATCAGGCTCGTAATACTATAAGCAACAACTAAGCCTATAAATCCTATTGTGCAATTATATTGCTAGTGTTTAAACTGAAAACTCAATCATCGTATTCAGTCAATATCAGAACAGAAAAAAAAATCGGAAGATACAAAAAGGTTGGGAATGTTTCAGCCAAGCTACTAGGGCTTCAGGCATTAGCAAACGTAAGTGCATACTTTACATCCACTTGTAACTTGGAACAATTGAGTATATCATATATCTGAAGCAGAAAATATCAGGCTTTGAAATAGGATTAGCAATACCAGAGAATCAAATTTCCATCCAATTGTCGGAAATCCGCAAGTCTAGCACACACACAGATATCAACCCATTTGTAAATTCGTTTTACCCCTTTTACATTTTCTTGGAAACAATTAGCATACCTGAAAAGACGAGCAAAGAGGGCTGATTATCGCTGGGACCTGGATTTGAGGAGTAAAGACTCTGGTTAATACGATTGGAGGACATGGATAGAGGAGATCTGAGAGAATGAGAATGGAGGAAGATGGGTGGAACAGGAATTGGCGAGTGTTGTAGAACCTTACATAACGGGGTCCCAAGACAACTGTCCGCCATTGTCCCGCGGAATTTTCCTTATCAAAAAATAAAATAAAACCACCTTTGACCTTGCCATAAGTGCATCAATCAAAACAAATTTATAATTTTAAAAAGGATTAAGTTCAGATGACCACTTATGGTTTAAGCGGTTTTTCATTTAAGCACTTGTGGTCCGTAAACTTACATTTAAGCACTCGTCCTTTTGAGATGAAGTGAAAAATAGCTTTCCGTCTTAACTCTATTACTTTATTTGGCTAAAGACTTTATTACCCTTCATATATATAATTGAAAACGATGTATCTTGAAGGGGGTTTTCTCATTTTATTTCGGATCAATTTCTAGGCTGTAGAAACGAGCGATCGTGGTGATCTCTAGGGCTAGAGAGGCGAGAGAAATTTTGTGTGGGTTTAGTGTGTTCGTGGTGGATCTTCGTTCGTGGTGGGTCTGTGATACTGAATTTGGTGCCGATTTAGATAATTTTTTCTTTGTCTGATATATATATGTACTTTGTTTTTAATTGTGAGTTATTTTTTGTATATGCATGCATGTTTTGTGGATGAATTAGTTAGTATATTTGGTGTTGGATAAAGTATGCTCACTATTATGGTCCCCCTTTCTTTAATTCTATTTTTGTCCCCTCTGTCGCCTTTTTGCATTCGCCAACGATTCGTCCCCTTATCATCATAGTTGTTATAAAGTATTGTAAGTTATTCAAAAATTTCTCCTTCATTTCTTTAATGCAGAATGTCTATCAGAATTGTTTTTCATTATGGTGGGAAGTTTGTTAAAGATCCAGTACATAAGTATGTTGGGGGTAGTGAAGACATAGTAGAGACTGTTGGGTTGGATTACCTTTCTTTGCTTAGTATACATGAATACTATTCTACCTTATGCCCAATTTTAAATTTGAATATTTATTATCTTGTACCTGGATATGAAGTTTGGGAGGGTGGGGCATTATTGATGCAAAATGACAAAGATGTCATTGATATGATTGATTTCTTAGTTAATGCTGAGAGTGAGGAGGTGCATATTTATGGACAAGAAATGGAGGGTCCCTTAAAAGTTGTTAGGCCAGAAGAAGTTGAAAATGAACCCATTAGGTATATTTGTGGTTTGACAACTGATAACATGAACCAAAGTGAAAATGAAAATGACTTTGGACTTCAAAGTGAACCAACCGATAACATTAACCAAAGTGGGAGTACTTGATAAAGGGAAACAAAAGAAGAAGATAAAGGGCAAGACAAAAAAAAATGAGATAAGGAAAAGGTAAACAAACTAGAAATGCTAAAAAACAAACAAAACATACAAAGGAAAACAGTAAAAAACAAGCTGAAAATGATAATGGGGAAAAAGAGCATCCACCATGGATGGATGAGGATCTAGAGGGGCCTGGGGATGATGATATATTCGAAGAAGGCCAAAAAAAATAGATGAACCAAAGGTAAACATAAATGATGTATTTGTAGAGGATTGGTGGAGTGATGGTGATGATGGAGAAGGGAAAGATTCATTAAGGAGGAAGTTTGTTCTGTCAGATGATGATGACAATTTAGAAGGGGATGGATGTATGGAGTTTAATGAGGCAACTGATATGGGTAAGATAGAATTTGAGATTGGAATGGAATTTGGAAATCATGAAATTTTTAGACAAGCATTAGTTGAATTTTCTGTTAAAGGGGGGTTTGATATAAAGTATATTCAAAATGACAAGAAAAGAATAACTGCTAAGTGTAAAGCTGAAAACTGTAAATGGAGGATTAATGCATCAGTCAAACAGGGTGAACAAACTTTGAAGATAAAATCTTTGGGGGGGGACCATACATGTGTTGGACAGATAAGAATCATCATCTTGTTGACAAGAGATACTGGCCAAAAATATATGTATGACTTGATAGATAATCCTAAGTGGGATTTGCAGTACGGGAAGAAGAAGGCACAAAAAGAATGTAACTCAACTCTAAGTAAATCATCCCTATATAGAGCAAAAGAAAGGCTTTAATACATATGCAAGGTGATGTATGAGAAGCGAGATAACAAGCTTAATGATTATGTGGAGACAAATAAAATAGCTTTAATCAAATAGTCTTCAAATTTTGTAAGTGAGGGTCTGTATGAATAGCCCACGGTTCACTACCCGCTTTTTTTAGAGACTTTATATGAGGCTTGCACGTATGACGCCCCCAAAATAGTATACATCACCTATTCCGAGTTGTCGATACATGGTACGTAAACAACTACAACTTTATTATTACAACAAGAAACTGTGAGTTTGAATACAAATATTATCTTCTGCACAATATCTATACTCTCAAATAAATCCTCATCACATTTATCGATACATTATTTTACAAAAATGGTGAGGACTACTAAACAATCCTTTCTAAAACCTTCATTCATTCCATACTCGCACTTCATCGCTATATTCTCGCCTCCCGAGAAGAAAAATGGAACAAAAAGGAAAAGGGTGAGCTCAACTAGCCCAAAGAAAGAATATTATGACTAAGATAATATACAACAAATTATCAAGCAGTTTTCAACAGGAAAAAATCTAATAGAATACAATAGACAACAAATTTTAAATCAATATTCGCAATGAAATAATAATTCATTAGAAGAGTTAAGTAGAGAATGCAAACTACTATCTTCTATGTATGAATTTAAAAGTTCATCGCTCATCTTTTATCCCCGTAACATCAATCAATATACATCCGAATCAAATATTCATCTTTGCACTACAGCCAAAGATATTCATCACCGGGTCATGTTCATCTAAACACTGCTCATCTTTGCACTACGGCCAAAGATATTCTTCAGAAATCATTCATCTTTGCACTACAGCCAAAGATATTCCATAATATCATCATTTAAGACCAAGATGATGAAAATATTTTTTAAAAGAAACGAATCCAAAGGAAACAAAATGACAAGGATTAAGGATTAAGGATTCGTACTTTGTTTTTATTCACGTCCAAAAATACCTCAAAAATAATCGCAGCGGTGTAAAATTCAAGAATGATCAAAACACGGATACAATCAAAGCTAGTATCCGTAATAGATATTTTGACAAAAAGAAGAAATTTTATTTTTCTATGAATAAAGGTCAGATATCGTGAATAAAGGCAGATACGTGAATAAGAATCTACACCAAAAGATAGAAATTCCACAAAAAACATCTTCACGCTTCTTAATAATAGACTCAGAATAAGAATCGTGAATAAGAACTTTCATGAATAAGAACTCGTGAATAAGAACTCATGAATAAGAACCCCGATACGAAAAAAGTTCCAAATTTGATAAAAAGTTCCAACCAATATTTCAAAGATAATGATATTGAAGAAATAATATCATTTGAGAAGAAAATAACATCCCTTACCTCGAAAAGATTAAGATTTCTAGTTTAATACCTGGATATAAGGTCAAGAAGAACTTGCAGCACCGCCTAACAATACTCAAAGTATACTCAAAATACTCACAAGAATACGCCGATAATATAGAGAGAAAAACTTCAGCTTCGTGTGATTTTCAATTCTAACCCAAGACCCTATTTATAGAAATCGCTAATAACAAAAAAGCGTAAAATTTAATAAATTAATAATATAATTATATAAATTTCCTACGCATGCCTAGAATCTGATTTCAGCCATCAAACACATGCCACATTCTAGAAAAGTAAGAAAAAACGTTTTTCTAATTTTAAATATTTTAAACTTCCAAAAATCAATTATTTCGGGAGCTTCGAACTTCAATAATTCATAATAAATAGCCCTTTCATCAGAAAATTCGAATCTCATGAGTTTTTATAGGAAATTCAATTCTCTACAACTTTGCAGAAGAAAGTTTTTCCAAATTCCAAATAGAAATTGACCAAAATCCACAAACGCAAGCGATTTTACAAAAGTATAATCAAATTTCAATCAATAAATGGGGTCCACCGACATGTTTAACATGTTTTAAACATTTATTGCAACAAAAATACTCTTCCTCCTCAGATACTCATATATCCCACATTCGTTGTAAAATATCATCATTATTATATATTATTAAAATAATAATATATTTAAATGAATTATTTTATCGTAAAAGATAAAATATTAATTTTCAACAATTGTCACATTAAAAATTTTCTCCATCTATATCCTCATAAAATCAATATTTTCCTCATCATATAAATCAATAATTAATTATTCATAAATAATATTATGTAATCACATTATCGACAACCGTGCGCCCTGTGAAAGAGGGGCTTTCCAATAAGAATTTCTTCTTCATCGCTGCTGCAATTAGTGACCAAACCTCTCCTTAGATGTAACTTTCTAGACATTGCCAATAATGTTATCTAATAATATTATTCAGATAATATGAATTATTGCTTCGATAATGAAAAATACCGTAAATGACAATTATCAAACAACAAAAGAATATAAAATATCAACGCAACAATTATTAACTCAATAAAATATCGAATAAAGAATTATCGTAACCATTATCGAGTAGTGCCTTCACGTAAGAATAATAATAATCGTGCAATACCGTGTACAATGTGTTTTTTAACCAATTTAGTATTTTAACAAAGATTAATTGCAGAATAACTACGCCAATTATTTTTAACCAACTTATATTTGTCGCTTTCTTCATCCAATCGCTCACATGGGCCCACACACGGTCAGCTTTAATATTCCCCGACAGCATTTAATATTCCACCACCAAACTAATATTCCCCGACAACAATGAATATTTTATAACCACTTGCTTATTTTGAAATATTTATGATCTTACCCCTAACTATCCACATTAATCAAATCAACCCTTACTATTTCAAAATAATAAATAGAGAAAATTAAATTTCATTAATAATAAGTTGGGGTCTTACAACCTCCCTCCTTATGAAATTTTGTCCTCTAAATCGACGTGACGTACTCGTGTTTCAAAAGGTGAGGATACCTCGCTTTAATTTCGCTTCCAATTCCCAAAATCATTTCTCTATAAAGATGATTCCTCCACAAAACTTTAACTTGTGGTATAACCTTTCATGCGTAGGACATGCTCCTTCCTATCCAAAATCTTGACAAGTACCTCCTCATACGCGTTTCTTTCTATTATCTCGTCCGGTTCTAACTCTATAACGTGATTCGGTCTTTCACATATTTACGAAGTACGAGATATGTGAAACACGCGTGAACACGAGACATACTTGGAGGTAACGCGAGTCTATAGGCTACATTTCCTACTACCGATCAAGAATTTGAAATGGACCAATAAATCGTGGATCGAGCTTTCTCTCTTCCCAAATCTTGTAACTCCTTCCACGGAGCAACTCGCAACAATACACGATCCCCTCACTAAATTCCACGCCCTTTCGATGAAGATCCGCATAACTCTTTTGTCGATCTTGTGCCGCTTTGTATACGCTGTCGAATCATTTGGATCTTTTTCAGTAGTCATATCGTATTAACTCGTGTCCCAACAATGTTGCTTCACCCACCTCGTCCCCAACATACTCGAGAGAGCGACACTTTCGTCCCATATAATGCTTCAAATGGAGCTACACCTATACTTGCTCGATAACATGTTGTAGGAGAATTCCACCAATGGTAAATACTTATCCCAACCGCCTCAAGTCTAGGACACGTAGTCTTAATAGATCTTCAAGAGTTTGAATAGTCCTCTCTCGATTGTCCGTCCGCTTCGAGGATGGTATGCGCCGAACTAAATCGCAAACTGCGCTCCATAGCTTTTTGCAAGCTAACCCAAAATCTTGAAGTGAATCTTGGGTCACGATCCAAAACTATGGATACAGCATGCCATGCAACCTCACAATCTCATTCACGCATATACTAAAAAGACGCTCAAGGAATAAGTCTCCGTGACGGCAAGAAATGAGCGTACTTGGTTAATCTATCAATAATAACCCAAATAAGATTGATGCCTTGAGAAACCGTAGGAAGACCCGTAACGAAATCCATGGTAATGTGTTCCCACTTCCATTTCGAATCTCAAGTGGTTGCAACGGACCCTTAGGTACTAGATGTCTACTTACACGCCGACAAGTTAAACACATCGAGATAAACTTTGTAATCTCTCTCTTCATATTGTTCCACCAAAATGTATGTCAAGATCACGATACATTTTAGTACTTCCAGGATGGATTGCAAATGGTGTATTGTGTGCCTCCATCATAATCTTGTACTTCAAATCGTAGTCGTTAGAACACAAAGTCTAGAGTGGACTCAAGTATTCCTTCTTTATCAATTCTCGCTTCCGAATAGCTCCTTCTTGTACTTCTTCTTCATACGATCGTCTCGGGCCTGGCTCGAGCAACCTTAAATTTTTCTATTAAAGTCGGCTCTGTACAGATACTTGACATCATCGCACTCGCTCCTCGTTCAGATACGATCTTCTACTCAACGCGCCGCCACCACGCTCTTCTTTTCAAGATGGTATCAATAGTGTGGTCGTAGTCTTCAATAGCTCGAGCCAACGTCACCGCCAGATGTTGAGTTCTTTTTTGAGTGAAGAAATATTTAAGGCTTTTAGGTCCGAATATATCTCCACTTTCTCCCATATATATATAGTGCCTCCATATCTTTAATAAACGATCGCCGCTAACTCTAGATCACGAGTAGGATAATTCCTCTCATACTCTTTTGTTGTCGCGAGGCATAAAGGCTATGACTTTCCCACGCCAGATGAGAACACATCCTAACCTTTTGCTCAAGCATCATCAGAGATAACAAATCCATCCGAACCAGATGGTATTGTTAAACAGTGCGCCAAATAAGTCTCCTCTTAAGCTCTTGAAACTCTTCTCGCATTCTTCACTCCAAACGAATTTTGTATCCTTCCGAAGTTAATGAAGTTAATGGAGTAGCGATTCGAGAAAACCCTTCCACGAATCTTCGATAATAACCAAATAAGCCCAAAAGCTACGTGATTTCAACACCGACTTTGCTTGTTCCCAACTTCAGATTGCTTCAATCTTCACGGATCAACAGATACTCCATGTTTCGACACCACGCGCCAAGGAATGCTACTTCCTCGCCGTAACTCGCATTTCTTCAATTTGGCATATAGTTTGTTTTCACGGGCCTTTGGAGTACCAAATTAAAACGGTGCTCATGATCTTCACGACTTTTGAATATATAAGGATGTCATCAATAAAGACAACAACGAACCGATCCAAATATTCCTCAAATACTTGGCTCATCATATCCATGAAAGTCATAGAGCATTAGTCAATCCGAAAGACATGACTAAGAATTTATAATGCCCGCATCGAAGTTCTAAAGGTAGTCTTTGAATATCCTTAGTTCTAATCTTCACCGATGATATCCAAAACGAAGATCGATTTTTGAAAAGAATCAGGCCCTCAGAATCGGGTCAAACAAGTCATCAATACGAGGTAGAGGATACCTATTCTCGATGGTGACATGGTTCAATTCCCCGATAGTCAATACAAAGTCGCATACTCCCGCCTTTTTCTTCTTTACTTAATAAAACAGAGCACCCCAAGGAGATGTACTAGATCGAATGAAACCGATGTCCAACAATTCCTCAGTAGTTGGACCTTTAACTCCTCAAGTTCAATAAGAGCCATTCGATATGGGGTTTAGAAATGGGCTTTGTACTGTGTTCAAGATCAATAAAGAATTCAACTTCACGCTCGGGGTAGACCGGAAGTTCTTCTGAAATACGCCAGAAAGTCAATAACAACAGAATATTATTCAAATTTGACGTGTCTTTATTCAAATCCATAACATGGGCTAAGAAAGCTTGACATCCGCTTTTCAATAAACGAATAGCTTTTATGATTAGATATGATAAAGTTGATTGATTTTAATGGTTTAGTTGCTTGAATTGCATAACAAAGTGTCAAGGTTAGAATATGAAAACTAACAACCTTACGAAAACAATCAATTTTGGCATGATGAGTATTTAACCAATCAATCCCTAAAATCACATCAAAAGCAAGTATCTTTAAAGAGATAAGGTCAATGTAAGGTAATGGTGCCAACTTGAATCAAACAAGATTTATAAACAAAGGATGTGATGAAAGTTTCTCCCAACGAGTTTCCACAGATAGTCAAAGTCTAATTTCTCCTGAGTCAAGTTTAAACGCTGAGCACACACGCAGAGAGATAAATGAATGGGTAAAGACCCAGATCAAGTAAGGTATAAACTTCGCAAGAATTTATAAATAGCTTTACCCGTGATCACCTCGTTGGGGTTCCTCGATTTTGACCACCACAACAAACGCTTCTTCCTAATCGCTGACTTTGACTTTTCTCGATATGTTTCGAGTCACCGTCCCCACCGAACTAGGTTTCGCTATCGCATAATCTCGAAAGATATGTCCTTCCTTTCCACAATTATAGCATACCTTGAATCGTTGTGGGACATTTGACTGATATGTCCCTCTTTCCCGCATTTATAAGATATGACCGGTGGTCGTTTCTCCTCCCTTAGAACCGCCACACGCAAGACCGCTGCCTTCAAATGGTCATTGTTAAATCTCCTTTTTTAAATCTCCTCCCGACTCGCTTCTTCTTTTTTCACGGCTATGATTACCACCGTAGAGTGGTTACCATTTTTGTCCGTCTCGCTTTTCTCGCTACCGGTTATCATTATTCTGCTGATCGCTATCTCCGGTACGATCCTCGTCAGGGTCCTCAACGACCGTACTCGTTATCTCGCCTAATAATTGAGCCCTCGCTTACAACATCCGAATAGAGAGAAAATTTATGAGAAATGAGATATCGACGACGCCGGTTTCAAACCTCTAAGAAACATCCGCATTATATCGCTCCTCATTCTCCACCAAATGAGGTGCAAACCTCGATAACTCGCAAACTTTTGCCTCGTCTTCGAGACACACCGCCATGTTGTTTTGCTCTAACTGATGAACTCCACTTCTTTCATACGACGAACACTTTCGTGAAAGTATTTGTTATTAAATAGTTTCTAAAACGCTTCCCAAGACATGCCGAAGCATACGGATGGGTACGCTTCACGATCTCCCACCAAGAGTCCGCCTCGCCACTTTTAACATAAAGGTGGCGAATGGAACCTTCTGTTCTCCGCATCCCAAGACATCGAATATCTTGGTAATTTGTTTTGACCCATGTTTCCGCCATGATCGGATCCGCTTTCCTTAAATTCGTGTGGTCCCAACTCTTTGAATCGCTGGTCAGGACAACCCGTGAATTGCTATCATTTCTCCTCAGATTTTGAACACGAAGTCTCCTCGTCTGATTTTGCATGAACCGCAAAAGCTTCTAAACATCCCCTCGCTCATCATCTCGCCAAGGTGTTGTTCACAGAGGAACATTGCCACTTGCTGCAGACGCTTCTCCGTTGGTGAGTACAAAGCGCTCCACTGGCCTCATTTCCATTGTTAATATTCTCAATGACATTCTCAAATCATGCCATAAAACAAGGGTTAATTAAGGAAATCAATATATCACATAATATCCTTATATACCGACTAACTAAAAAATAAGCTTAGTAGGACACACTAGCAAGGATTTACTCGCCTCTCCCTCCTAGTTCTATTCCCCGATCTCCGCCAGAGATCATATCCCTAAGCTCGATACCAACCGCGACGCCCCCAAAATAGGTATACATCACCTATTCTCGAGTTGTCATACACGGTACGTAAACAACTACAACTTTATTATTACAACAAGAAACTCGTGAGTTTGAATACAAATATTATCTTCTGCATAATATCTATACTCAAATAAATCCTCATCACATTTATCGATACATTATTTTACAAAATGGGTGAGGACTACTAAACAATCCTTTTCTAAAACCTTCATTCCATACCCCGACTCGTACTCGCTTATATTCTCGCCTCCCGAGAAGAAAAATGGAACAAAAAGGAAAAGGGTGAGCTCAACTAGCCCAAGAAAGAATATTACGACTAAGATAATATACAACAAATTATCATTAGTCTTCAACAGGAAAAATCTAATAGTAATACAATAGACAACAAATTTTAAATCAATATTCGCAATGAAATAATAATTCATCATTGAAGAGTTAAGTAGAGAATGCAAACTATTATCTTCTATGTATGAATTTAAAAGTTCATCGCTCATCTTTATCCCCGTAACATCAATCAATATACATCCGAATCAAATATTCATCTTTGCACTACAAAAAGCCAAAGATATTCATCACCGGGTCATGTTCATCTAAACACCTATTCATCTTTGCACTACGGGCCAAAGATATTCTTCAGAAATCATTCATCTTTGCACTACGTGCCAAAGATATTCCATAATATCATCATTTAAGATCAAGATGATGAAAATATTTTTAAAGAAACGAATCCAAAGAAACAAAAATGACAAGGATTAAGGATTAAGGATTCGTACTTTGTTTTTATTCACGCCCAAAAAATACCTCAAAAAATAATCGCAGCAGGTGTAAAATTCAAGAATGATCAAAACACGGATACAATCAAAGCTAGTATCCGTAATAGATATTTTGGACAAAAAGAAGAAATTTTATTTTTCTATGAATAATGTCAGATACGTGAATAAAGGCCGTATACACGTGAATAAGAATCTACACCAAAAAAGATAAAAATTCCACAAAAACATCTTCACGCTTCATTTAATAGTACTCAGAATAAGAATCGTGAATAAGAACTCATGAATAAGAACTCGTGAATAAGAACTCATGAATAAGAACCCCGACACGAAAAAAAGTTCCAAATTTGATAAAAAGTTCCAACCAATATTTCAAAGATAATGATATCAAGAAATAATATCATTTGAGAAGAAAATAACATCCCTTACCTCGAAAGATTAAGATTTCTAATTGAATACCGGATATAAAAGGTCAAGGAACTTGCACCGCCTAACAATACTCAAAGTATACTCAAAATACTCACAAGAATACGCCGATAATATAGAGAGAAAAAACTTCATTCGGGTGTGATTTTCAATTCTAACCCAAGACCCTATTTATAGAAATCGCTAGAACACCAAAGCAGTAAAATTTAATAAATTAATAATATAATTATATAAATTTCCTACGCATGCCTAGAATCTGATTTCAGCCATCAAACACATGCCACATTCTAGAAAAAGTAAGAAAAACGTTTTTCTAATTTTAAATATTTTAAACTTCCAAAAATCAATTATTTTGAGCTTCAACTTCAATAATTCATAATAAATAGCCCTTTCATCAGAAAATTCGAATCTTGCGAGTTTTTATAGGAAATTCAATTCTCTACAACTTTGCAGAAGAAAGTTTTTCCAAATTCCAAATAAAAATTGACCAAAATCCACAAACCAAGCGATTTTACAAAAGCTATAATCAAATTTCAAATAATAAATGGGGTCCAATTTACATGTTTAACATGTTTTAAACATTTATTGCAACAAAAATACTCTTCCTCCTCAGATACTCATATATCCCACATTCGTTGTAAAATATCATCGTTAATATATTATTAAAATAATATATTTAAATGAATTATTTTATCGTAAAAGATAAAATATTAATTTTCAACAATTGTCACATTAAAAATTTTCTCCATCTATATCCTCATAAAATCAATATTTTCCTCATCATATAAATCAATAATTAATTATTCATAAATAATATTATGTAATCACATTATCGACAACCGTGCGCTTCCTGAGAGAGAGGGGGCTTTCCAATAAGAATTTCTTCATCATACAAGCAATTAAAAGGTGACCAAACCTCTCCTTAGATGTAACTTTCTAGACATTGCCAATAATGTTATCTAATAATATTATTCAGATAATATGAATTATTGCTTCGATAATGAAAAATACCGTAATGACAATTATCAAACAACAAAGAATATAAAATATCAACGCAACAATTACTAACTCAATAAAATAATCGAATAAAGAATTATCGTAACCATTATCGAGTAAAGGCCTTCACGTAAGAATCAATAATCGGTGCAATACCGCAAATAATCGTGTTTTAACCACCGAGTATATTTTAACAAGATAATCTGTAATAACTACGCCAAGCTATTTTTAACCAACTTATATTTGTCGCTTTCTTCATCCAATCGCTTACATTATGGGCCCACACACGGTCGCATTGCCGCATGGCTGGTCGTATTTAATATTCCCCACAACAATGAATATTTTATAACCACTTGCTTATTTTGAAATATTTATGATTCTTACCCTAACTATCCACATTAATCAAATCAACCCTTACTATTTCAAATAATAAATAGAAAATTAAATTTCATTAATAATAAGTCAGTCTTACAACCTCCCTCCTTATGAAATTTTGTCCTCGAAATCGACGTGTCGTACTGCAGTGTTTCAAAAGGTGAGGATACCTCGCTTTAATTTCTCTGCTTTCCAATTCCTGTGTCATTTCCTCTATAAAGATTCCTCCTCCAAAAACTTTAACTTCAGTGGTATGACCTTTCATACGTAGGACATGCTCCTTCCTATCCAAAATCTTGACAGTACCTCCTCATACGCTAAGTCTTGGCTATCTCGTCTCGTTCGGTTCTAACTCTATAACGTGATTCGGTCTTTCACATATTTACTGAAACAGATATGTGAAACACGTTATGAACACGAGACATACTGAGAGTAACGCGCGAGTCATAAATACATTTCCTACTCGGTCAAGAATTTGAAATGGACCAATAAATCGTGGATCGAGCTTTCCTCTCTTCCCAAATCTTGTAACTCCCTTCCACGGAGCAACTCAAACAATACGCATCCCTCACTAAATTCCCCTCACTAAATTCCAATTAAATTCCACGCCCTTTCGGTGAAGATCCGCATAACTCTTTTTGTCGATCTTGTGCCGCTTTGTATACGCTGTCGAATCATTTGGATCTTTTCCGTAGTCATACATACTAACTCGTGTCCTAACAATGTTGCTTCACCCACCTCGTCCCCAACATACCGGAGAGCGACACTTTCAACATAATATAAACATACGAGGATGATGACAATGATATAAGAATTCAATAAAACAAGTTCAAGAATTATTTTATCCAGAATTATTAACGCCCAAATTGTCAACATGATACATGCTTTTGTAGAGTAAAATTCAAGAATGATCGTAAGAATATTTCCATGAAAAAGATATCGATGAAACGCAAATATCAAGGATATTCTACTAATTTCATGGAGTATAAAGTCAAAGTTTTAACCAACCGGGTATAATAAAGAATGGAATAACAAAAGAAATCACCACGCACGCGATAGATCAAGATGCAGCAAGTTATTCCAATGTAATAATAAATAACCAAACCAGTCCCAAAGAAAACGCATGCATGTGATGTTCCAATGTAATAATAATAAAGATTTTAACCAGTCCTGTAAAACACATGCACATGTGATGTTCCAATGTAATAATAATAAAGACGGAACCAGTCCTGTAAAACACATGTATGTGATGTTCCAACAGTAATAATAATAAAGATTTTAACCAGTCCTGTAAAAACACATGCATGTAATGTTCAAAATGCAGTAATAATAGAAGAATGTCACCAAGTATAGGTAAATCACAGATATACAAAGTTATTCCAACCGAATAATAATGAATGGAATAATAGAAGTTCTCTTCGTGAATAAGAAAGAATAACACCCCTTACGGCATACAACAAATAATATCCCTTACCTTAGAAGAACCGAATATTGGAAAAGTGAAGTAGCGATATCTTTTTCTTCTTTCTCTATAGTTTCTCTCTAGAGTTTTTCAATGAATTCGTAAGAAATAATGAAGGAATGAGCTTTTCTATTTATAGAAAAAAGCGAGGGTGGCTCTTGGTCTTAACGAAGGGTCAAAATGACTTTGGTAATATCAAGAGACAACTACTATTCATGAAGGGGTAATTAACCTTTCGAACAATCAAGAAAGCGCTTAACTCTTCGTAATATCAAGGGACAACTACTATTTCATGAAGGGGTAATTACTATCGACGAAGGTAATTACTATCGACGAAGGTAAATACTATCGATTATCGCGAAGGTAAATACTTTTGAAGAAGGTAATTACTATCGACGAAGGTAAATACTATCGACGAAGGTAATTACTTATTCACAAAGGTAATTACTATTCACAAAGGTAATTACTATCGACGAAGAGACTCTTAGATGATGACATATGGGCCCCCATAAAATAATCAAACTTACCACAAACGCCTCATAATGTACTTTTATATACATCAAGGATTAAATAAATATTACCACAAATCATTTTATTTTTAATCAACACATTTTTAATCTTTCAACAATTATTAATCATTTATAACTTATCGCCTCAATTAATAATATAACATATTATACAAATGATACTTGTGACAATAATTGAATCAATAATATAAGAGATATGATGCAAAGAATTATCAGTAGTAATAATTGAGTATAAATAAGTTGACTTCTCACGTAAAGATCAATAATCAATACCGAGCGCTACTACGCAACCACGCCAGACATCGTACTTTTACCACCAAGGTAGTTCAACAGCTTTTAACGGTAACACCTCCCGCCGTTATTTTTATAGAAAGATAATTTTGTCGCTTTCTTAACTCACGCATAAATACTTCCGCTGTGGGGTCCACTAATGATTGAGCCATTGTATTTAATATTCCCCGACAAAAAGAATATTCCCCACCAAACGAATATTTTATAACAACTTGCTTACTTTGCAAAATTTATAAATATTACCCACAACTATAACATTATATCAAATTTATTCCATAATATTCAAAAATAATATTTATAGAAAATTCATCTTTATTTATAAAAGTCAGGGTCTTACAACCTCTCCTTCTTATGAAATTTCGCCCTCCGAAATTAGTGGTACGACTGTATGTCAAGAGGTGAGGATACCTTGATTTCATTTCGCATTCTAACTCCCAAGTCATTTTCTCAACATCATGGTTCCTCCACAAAACTTTGACTTGAGGTATAACCTCGAGCGTAGAATATGTTCCTTCTTATCCAAAATTTGAACAGAACCTCTTCATACGTCAAATCTTTCGCTATTTCGTTTTGCTTCTAACTCAATAATATGGTTCGGGTCTTTCACATATTTACGTATAACATGGATATGTGAAAAAGTTATGAACACGAGACATATTCAGCAGAAAGTCGAGTCTATAGCCACGCTTCCTACTCGATCGAGGATTAAAATGGACCGATGAATCGAGGATTAAGTTTTCTCTCTTTCCAAATCTTGTAACTCCTTTCCATGGAGCAACTCTTAACAACACACGATCTCCTATATCGAATTCCACGTCCTTTCGATGAAGATCAAGATAACTCTTTTGTCGATTTTGTGAGGTTTTTATACGTCGGGATCGTTTGAATCTTTTCCGTAGTCATACGCATCAACTCCCATTCCCAACAACGCTGTTTCACCCACCTCATCCCAAAGATAATCGAGAACGACACTTTCTTCCATACAACGCTCGAATGGAGCCATGCCAATACTTCTTTGATAACCGTTGTTGTAGGAAAACTCCACCAATGGTAAGAACTTGTCCCAACTCCCTCAAATCAAGGACACAGTAGTCTTAATAGATCTTCAAGAGTTTGAATAGTCCTCTCCATAATCGCTCCGTCTGCTTGAGGATGATATGCCGAGCTAAATCGTAAGTCCGCGCCCATAGCTTTTTGCAAACTAACCCAAAATCGTGAAGTGAATCTTGGGTCTCGATCGTAAACTATGGATACCGCAGATACCATGAAGTCTTACAATCTCGCTTATGTATATACGAGCAAGACGCTCAAGTGTATAAATTTCTCGATTTCGGTAAGAATTGAGCGCACTTGGTCAATCTATCAACAATGACCCAAATCGCATCAATGCCTTGAGAAACCTTAGAAGTCCCAGAATGAAATCCATGGTAATGTGCTTCCACTTCCATTCGGAATTTCAAGTGGTTGCAATGGACCTTTTGGTACTTGATGCTCCGCTTTAACTCGCTGACAAGTTAGACACCTTGAGATAAACAATCTCTATCTCTTATCTCTCTCTTCATATACATTTCCACCAAAATGTATGACAAATATCACGATACATTTCGGTAATCCTGTGATGGATCGCAAATGGTGTCGTCAGGCATTCCTTCCCATCATGATATTATACTTTAAATCGTGGTCGTTAGAACACAAATCGTCCGGAGTCGACTCAAGTATTCCTTCTTCATCGATTCATGCGCTCCCATAAAGACCTTCGCATCTTTCCTCATAATGCATCGCCTCCAGTGTCAATAACGAACTTTCGTATGCCTTTTAACTTTATCGATTAAAAGCTCTGCGTTCTACTCGTGATACTCGGATGGTATACATCGCGTCCCAGAGTCTTTAACTCTATCTCCATCCTTTTCAAAATTAGGTATACGCCACCCATCTTGGGTCGCCACTTACACGGTACATAAATTCAAATACAAACTTAATTATACATCCGTCAGCAAACATACGACAATACATAAATCGAGAGTTCTAATAGAATATTGTCATTTAGACAATATCCATACTCAAGGAGTCCTCATTACATTTATCATCACACTATTTAATGTAATAAATTGAGGACTACTAATGCTATCTTCTGACCATCACTCTTTTCCCCGACTCGTCCCAAATATATTCTCATTTCCTCAGAGAATAAAGGAAAGAAAGGGTGAGCTCAACTAGCCCAAGAAGAAATATTATAACTAAGATAATGCGTAATAAATTATCAATAGTCTTCAACAATGTTAAACCGATAAAATACAATAGACAACCAGCTTTAATCATAATGAATATGCAATCCATTAAAAGAGTCAAGTAGAAAATAAAGTCTACTATCTTTTAGGTTTTAAAAGGTTTTCATCAATTTTTATCACTAAGACTCAGCTTTAATGAATAAACCACAATATCTAATCATCCCCGTATTACTTGGCCAAGGATTTTCATCAAATTATCAATGGTCATGACTATACCGAATCACCCCGGTCATAATCATACCAAAAAAAACTATCCATCACCGCATTACAAAAGCACCGAGGACTTTTGTCACATCATTTATATCAAGCCATGATTATACCGAATGATCCTCGGTCATAATCATACTAAGTTCATCTATGCACGTAAGCCAAAGATAACATAATATAATATGAGGATGATGACAATGACATAATAATTCAATAAAACAAGTTCACTTAATTAATTTATTCAGAACTAATAACGCCCAAATTGTCAACATGATATCGCTTTAGAGTAAAATTCAAGAATGCTCGTAAAAATATTTTCATTAAAAATATCGATGAAGCGCAAATATCAAGGATATTCCACTAAATTCATGGAGTATAAAGTCAAAATTTTAACCAACCGAGTATAATAAATAATGAAATAACAAAAGAAATCACCACGCATGCAGATTGTGATGTATGTGTTATTCCAATGTAATAATAAATACGTAATAATAAAATCTAAACTGTGTCCTGTAAAACACACGCATGTGATATTCCAATGTAATAATAAAGATGTAATAATAAAGATTTTAACCAGTAAACACACGTATCCCATTCCAATGTAAAACATATAATAAAGATTTTAACCATCCCATGTGATATTCCAATGTTCCAAATAATAATAAAATAATAAAGAATGTCACCAAGTATAGGGGATTCCAGATATACAAAGTTATTCCAATGTAATAAATAAGAATGGAATAATATAAGATTTCACCAAGTATAGGTATTCCCATGATATACAGTATGTATGTATAGGTATGCCACTTTTAAAAGTTATTCCAATGTAATAATAAAGAATGGAATAATGTAAGTTCTCTTCATGAATAAAAAAAATAACACCCTTTACGAAGTACAACAAATAATATTCCCTACCTTAAGAGAGCCTAATATTGAAAAGTGAAGTAAAAATACTTTTTTTCTTCTCTATAGTTTCTCTCTCTAGTTTCAAAGAATTCGTAAGAAATAATGAAGGAATGAGCTTTCTATTTATAGAAAAACCGAGGGTGGCTTTTGGTCTTAACGGCGGGTCAAAACGACTTTGTAATATCAAGAGACAACTACTATTCATGGAGGGGTAATTAACCCTCGAACAATCAAGAGGCAAGCTTAACTCTCGTAATATCAAGGACACAACTACTATTTCATGGGGGGTAATTACTATCGACGAAGGTAATTACTATCGACGGCTAGGTAATTACTATCAAGAAGGTAATTACTATCGACGAAGGTAAATACTATCGACGGGTTTAAGGAAAATACTATCGACAAAGGTAATTACTATTCACAAAGGTAATTACTATTCACAAAGGTAATTCTATCGACGAAGGTAAATACTATCGATAAGGTAATTACTATCGACGTAAGGTAATTCACAAAGGTAATTACTATTCACAAAGGTAATTACTATTCACAAAGGTAATTACTATTCATCGGTAATTACTATTCACAAAGGTAATACTATTCGAAAGGTAATTACTATTCACAAAGGTAATTACTATTCACAAAGGTAATTACTATCGACGAAGGACTTCGAGATGATTAGATGATGACATATGGGCCCCCATATAAAATAATCAAACTTACCACAAACGCCTCATAATGTACTTTTTATATACATCAAGGATCAATAAATATTACCACAAATCATTTTATTTTTAATCAACACATATTTAATCTTTCAACAATTATTAATCATTTATAACTTGTCGCCTCAATTAATAATTTAATACTATAACATATTATATGATGATAATCGCGACAATAATCAATCAATAATATAAGAGATATGATGCGCAAAGAATTATCGTAGAATAATCGAAGCATAAATGAAAGTGACTTCACGTAAAGATCAATAATCAATATCGTGCTACTATACAACTACGCCAGACATCGCATTTTTTTACTACCGGTAGTTCAACAGCTTTTTACTTGAATACCTCCGCCGTTATTTTTTTTATAGAAAATAATTTTGTCGCTTTTCTAACTACGACAATACTTCCGCCAGGGGTCCACTAATGATTGAGCCGTCCGCATTTAATATTCCCCCCACAAAAAAGAATATTCCCCACCAAACGTAATATTTTATAACAACTTCGCTTACTTTGCAAAATTTATAAATATTACCCACAACTATAACATTATATCAAATTTATTCCATAATATTCAAAAATAATATTTATAAAAAAAATTCATCTTTATTTATAAAAGTCGGGTCTTACAACCTCCCTTCTTATGAAATTTCGCCTCAAATTAGGGTACGACTGATATGATAAAGAGGTGAGGATACCTCAAATACCTTTTATCGTTAAAAATATTAAATTCATCTTCGCAATCCTACCAAAGATATTCATTAACAATTCATCTTTGCACTACAAAGCCAAAGATATACAATCAGAAACCAATAATGCCGAGACGCAGCCTTAATAAGATCACCACCACGAATTATCCATGCACCATCGCCAAGGATATTCGTGTTTTCAATTACTACCATGATTATACCGAATAACTTCGGTCATAATCATACCAAGTCTATCAATGCACTACTACCAAAGACGACTTTTTTTACACATCCATGAATTAATATTTCATCACGAGACTCACCAATAATTAATCCATATCATCGAATCATCCCCGCACTACGTGCCAAGGATATTCATTAAGATCACGACCACTTAATTATCCATGCACTACTACCAAAAGATAATCGTATTCATTAAGATCACGACCACAAATTATCCATGACTACTACCAAAGATAATCGTATTCATTAAGATCACGACCACAAATTATCCATGCACTACTACCAAAGATAATCGTGGTATTCATTAAGATCACGACCACA
Organism: Panax quinquefolius; assembly: GCA_020205615.1. NCBI lineage: Eukaryota > Viridiplantae > Streptophyta > Magnoliopsida > Apiales > Araliaceae > Panax > Panax quinquefolius. The sequence continues at coordinate 96,538,020 of CM035174.1, read as the reverse complement.
AATTATCCATGCACTACTACCAAAGATAATCGTATTCATTAAGATCACGACACAAATTATCCATGACTACTACCAAAGATAATCGTCGTATTCATTAAGATCACGACCACAAATTAAATTATCCATGCACTACTACCAAAGATAATCGTGAGCTAATCAAATTACTTATATGATTATACCAACAATCCCTCGGTCATAATCATACCAAGTCCATCTATTCACGTGTAGCCACGTATTTACTTTCAACACAATATAAGCATTTAGGATAATGATATAAAGAATCAATCAAATGAGATAAAGGATAAATATTAAACATTTATAATATAATTTATCCAGATTCAAGAATATCCCCATGTTATCAATCACTTAATAATCTCATAATCTAATATCATTAATATTATAACAATATTTTAATCACTTCTTAAATTTATAAACAATTTATCTCAATTGTTTACGCTTTTACCATATAATGCATTTAATCATTCAAAATGCCATACTCATAAGATATCATCACCAATTATCAAATCCTCATCAAAAAATATGCATATACTCTATATAGGATTCTCTAGCCATAAAATCCTATTTTCAACTTTGTTACTTTCACATAACATATTTAACTCATATGTTCAGAATTAAACTATTTTCATGAAAAATACCAAATCAGTCCCAAAAATATTTCTTTTCTGGGATTTAGCATAATATAGTCCCATAATGAAAATATATTTTCTCGGAATTTTAAAATTCATTTACTATTTTTCAAAAATCAATTTCTAATTAATTCCTTAAGAAATTAGCTACCTCAAGTTTAACTCCAAAATTCCCAAATCTTGGCAGGACCTTACACATGTTAATGTGAGCCTCCAGCTTAAATTTCATGGTCATCTGAGTTATAGAACTCCAAAGTATAGCATTTTTCAAAAAAAAACCTAAATATTGAAATGGTCATAACTTGTTCATTTTAAGTCGAATGAGCTCATTTTTGGACAGGAGGTACTTTATAACATATATTTTCATGTCCCAAAAGGCCAGAATTTTTCACATAAATTTAGTGGCCAAACAGCCCCTTAAAGTTTCTCGGCAAGTAGCTTTTTGTAATTTGCAGCTTTTGACTCTTTTGCTAAATTCAAATTAATACGAAAAAATCTACAAAGACCTTTTCCAAAGGATTCCACTTGGATAAGCTACAAAACTCATAGATCTAACTCTAGGACTTGACCACACTCAAAAATTCAAAATATAATAGAGATATGGTCAATCAATTTCATGTTACGCTTTTTACCAAAATCTGATTTTTCAACCCTTTCAGTGATTTCTAAGAAACTTTCATGTTTTCACATAATAACCACATAACTCATCATAACACTTACTAATACTTCATATACCCATGATTTTCATTAGTCCAATGCTTTTATTATGACTTTCATCATAATCCTCGTAAATGCATCCTTTTAGTCAAGAAATATTCGAGGGTTTAAGAAATGGGTTTTCAGATCGGGTCAATACAAAATTCGATTTCACGCCTAGGGTAGGCTAGAAAATCTTCAAGAATACGCCAAGAAATTTATTAATGATAGAAATATCATTCAAAATCGCTACTCTTATCCAAGACTTGATAAGACGTTACATCGATACCAACCGCGACTTCTATCCTTTAACCTAGATAAGACCTCACAATGATACCTATCAACTTGTCATCGCTATTCACGACGCCGCCACGTAAAGTCCGCTTTTGCATTTCCACACAAGGAAGTCAACAACGAAAGGATCGGGCTCTTTACTTACGGCTTGATATAACAAAGATTAACTTTAGGGTTTGTTACTTTGAATTCAGATAACAAAGTCAAGTTAGAATATGAAAGCTAACAACCTTACAAAAAGAATAATAAGTAGTTAATCAATCGCTTTCAAAAATTACCTCAAAGGCAAGTATTTTCAAAGAGATAAGATCGTGAAAGTGTTTATTTGAACAACAAGATTAATAAAAATGTTGAGGTAACGGTTTTCTCCCAACGGTTTTCAATAGATAAATCAAAGTCTAATTTTTCCTGAGTCAAATTTAAACATCGAACACAACTAGGTAATAAAAAGAGTGGGTAGAACTTGTATTGAATAAAGTATGACTTCGCAATAATTTATAATTAATTTACCCGTAATAACTTCGCTCGGTTTCTCGACAAACGCCTCGCTTAAATTACCGAAGTTCGACTTTTACTATAGGTACATTCCACCCTTAAGTGCTTCTTCACATTCCCGATCCATGATTTGAATCATTATTCTCCGATCCATATCGAATTCGGTCGACCGCCATGCATGTGTGGTAATTCAATTCGATGTCGGGTTCTCCCAATTGTCATTCAAAAAGCAAAGTCCATTTCATCTATTTCGCTTTATCGATCTGGACGCCTTTTTTCACACTATCAACGCTACAGCAGCCTTTTTTACCCACGCATCGCCTATTCTCCTTCGCTCGCTTGTTTCTTCTTTCAAATTCTTTTGATTTTTAAATTCTCGATTCCAACTTTAATATCTTACACCCCGCCAAAGCGTGATTTTGTTCGAGCATCACATATCTGCAACCCAATTTTGAATTGTCAGATCCCTTTGTTCCACGAATCGCTTGCCGCTCTTCAACCTCGTTTCTTCTAGCTCACTTAACACGATTTTGTAATTCTAAGTTTTGATCATAAATTTCTTCTAACCAATTCTCCTCAAAGTTCCTCTTCTTCCTCTTCTTCTTCTTCTCTCACTCTCACCGCCACTCGCAACTAACTAGCTCTCTAAAAAACAATTAGTTCTTCATTCACTACGTGATATCTCTAATTTGTTCCTCGTCTCGACAATCGCATTAACCCGATTAGTGATTAAAGGTGTCACAACTACCACATTCACTCCATCAGAATATTTTCACCGCCATTTCCAAACACCGCCACAACACAAGGGTTAATTAATATATCAAATATTATCCCTATACTCCTAACCGACCCAATTAAATAACAAATAAACTTAGTAGGTCATACTAGCGGGGGAATTCTGCCTCCCCTCCTAGTTCTTATCTCAAGATCTTAGCCAGGATCATATCCCTAAGCTCGATACCAACCGCGACGCCTCTAAAATTAGGTATACGCCACCCATCTCGGGTCGCCACTTATACTATACGTACATAAATTCAAATACAAACTTAATTATACATCCGTCGTGTAACATACGACAATACATAAACCGAGAGTTCTAATAGAATATTGTCATTTAGACAATATCCATACTCAAGGAGTCCTCATTACATTTATCATCACACTATTTAATGTAATAAAGAGGACTACTAATGCTATCTTCTGGACCATCACTCTTTTCCCCGACTCGTCCCAAATTTATATTCTCATTTCCTCAGAGAACAAAGGAAAGAAAGGGTGAGCTCAACTAGCCCAAAGAAGAAATATTATAACTAAGATAATGCGTAATAAATTATCAATAGTCTTCAAACAATGTTAAACCGATAAAATACAATAGACAACCAGCTTTAATCAAGCAATGAATACGCAATCCATTAAAAGAGTCAAGTAGAAAATAAAGTCTACTATCTTTTAGGTTTTAAAAGGTTTTCATCAATTTTTATCACTAAGACTCAGCTTTAATGAATAAACCACAATATCTAATCATCCCTCGCATTACTACCAAGGATTTTCATCAAATTATCAATGGTCATGACTATACCCAATCACCCCCGGTCATAATCATACCAAAAACTATCCATCATCGCATTACAAAAGCACCGAGGACTTTTTGTCACATCATTTATATCAAGCCATGATTATACCGAATGATCCTCGGTCATAATCATACTAAGTTCATCTATGCACGTAAGCCAAAGATAACATAATATAACACGAGGATGATGACAATGACATAATAATTCAATAAAAAAACAAGTTCACTTAATTAATTTATTCAGAACTAATAACGCCCAAATTGTCAACACGATATCGCTTAGAGAGTAAAAAAATTCAAGAATGCTCGTAAAAATATTTTCATTAAAAATATCGATGAAGCGCAAATATCAAGGATATTCCACTAAATTCATGGAGTATAAGTCAAAATTTTAACCAACCGAGTATAATAAATAATGAAATAACAAAAGAAATCACCACGCACGCAGATTGCAGATGTATATAAAGTTATTCCAATGTAATAATAAATACGTAATAATAAAAATCTAAACAGTCCCTGTAAAACACACGCATGTGATATTTCCAATGTAATAATAAAGATGTAATAATAAAGATTTTAAACTGTGTCCAGTCCAAAACATATGCATGATGATATTCCAATGTAATGATGATTTAACCAGTCCCAAAAATAATAATAAAATAATAAAATAATAGAAGAATGTCACCAAGTATAGGGGATTCCAGATATACAAAAGTTATTCCAATGTAATAAATAAGAATGGAATAATATAAGGATTTCACCAAGTATAGGTATTCCGTATATACAAAGTCATGTATAGTATGCCACTTTTTACAAAAGTTATTCCAATGTAATAATAAAGAATGGAATAATGTAAGTTCTCTTCATGAATAAAAAAAAAATAACACCCTTACGAGTACAACAAATAATATTCCCTACCTTAGAAGAAATTAAATATCGAAAAGTGAAGTAGAAAAAATACTTTTCTTCTTTCTCTCTATAGTTTCTCTCTAGTTTCAAAGAATTCGTAAGAAATAATGAAGGAATGAGCTTTCTATTTATAGAAAACCGAGGGTGGCTCTTTGTCTTAACGGCGGGTCAAAAACGACTTTCGTAATATCAAGAGACAACTACTATTCATGGGCGGGTAATTAACCTCGAACAATCAAGAGGCAAAGCTAACTCTCGTAATATCAAGGACAACTACTATTCATGGGGGGGTAATTACTATCGACGAAGGTAATTACTATCGACGGTAAGGTAATTACTATCAAGAAGGTAATTACTATCGACGTAAGGTAAATACTATCGACGAAGGTAATTACTATTCACAAAGGTAATTACTATTCACAAAGGTAATTACTATCGACGAAGGTAAATACTATCGACGAAAGGTAATTACTATTCACAAAGGTAATTACTATTCACAAAGGTAATTACTATCACAAAGGTAATTACTATCGATAATTACTATCGACGAAGGTAATTACTATTCACAAAGGTAATTACTATTCACAAAGGTAATTACTATTCACAAAGGTAATTACTATCGACGAAGGACTCTTAGATGATGACATATATGGCCCCCCATAAAATAATCAAACTTACCACAAACGCCTCATAATGTACTTTTTATATACATCAAGGATCGAATAAATATTACCACAAATCATTTTATTTTTAATCAACACATATTTAATCTTTCAACAATTATTAATCATTTATAACTTGTCGCCTCAATTAATAATTTAATACTATAACATATTATACGTATTTGATACGCGACAATAATCAATCAATAATATAAGAGATATGATGCAAATAGAATTATCGAGAAGTAATAATCGAGCATAAATGAAAGTGACTTCAATCACGAAGATCAATAATCAATATCGTATACTATACTACTATAACTACGCCAGACATCGCATTTTTTTACTACCGGTAGTTCAACAGCTTTCAGACTTTCTCCGACAAAAAGAAATACCTCTCCGCCGTTATTTTTATAGAAAAATAATTTTGTCGCTTTCTAACTACGATAATACTTCCGCTAGGGGTCCACTAATGATCGAGCCATCGCATTTAATATTCCCCGACAAAAAGAATATTCCCCACCAAACGAATATTTTATAACAACTTGCTTACTTTTGCAAAATTTATAAATATTACCCACAACTATAACATTATATCAAATTTATTCCATAATATTCAAAAATAATATTTATAAAAAAATTCATCTTTATTTATAAAAGTCGGCTTGATACCACGTGCCCAAGGAATGCTACTTTCTTCAAGCCGTAACTCGCATTTCTTCAACTTGGCATAAAGCTTATATTCACGGTTTTGGAATGTCTCTGGCACCTCAAGTGTCGCCTTTCATGATCTTCACTACTTTGGAATAAATAAGGATGTTATCAATAAAGACGCACCACAAAGTGATCTAAATATTCCTCAATACTCTGCTCATCATATCCATGAAGGCAAAGAAGAGCATTAGTCAATCCAAAGGACACGACTAGAATTCATAATACCCGCATCGAGTTCCGAAAGCCGCTTTGAATGTCACGGCTCTAATCTTCAATCGGTGATATCCTAACGAAGATCAATCTTTGAAAAGAATTTGGCTCCTTGCAACCGGGTCAAACAGTCATCAATACGTGGCAATGGATACCTATTTTTGATGGTGACATGATTCAACTCCGATAATCAATACAAAGTCGATACTCCCATCTTTCTTCTTCACGGTAATGTAATGTGAGCACCCCAAGGAGAAGTACTAGACGAATAAAGCCAATGTCTAACAATTCCTCGCAGCTGGGTCTTTAACTCCCGAAGTTCAATAGAGCTATTCGATATGGGTTTTTAAAATAGGTTTTGCACCGTTCAAGGTCGATACAAAATTCAATTTCACGCCTCGGGGTAGCCAGAAGTTCTTCGGGGAATACGTCAGGAAATTTATTAACAATAGAAATATCGTTCAAAACTGACGTATTTTTGTTTAAATCTGTGACATAAGCTAAGAAAGCTTGACATTTGAATTCGCATAATAGGTTGATTAGGAATATGAAAGCTAACAACCTTACAAAAATAATCAATTTTTGCATGATAAGTAGTTAACCAATCAATCCCTGTAATCACGCCAAATGTAAGTATTTTTAATGAAATAAGATCGATGGTAATGTGAGGTACCGATTTGAACCAAACAAGAATTATAAACAGTGGATGTAATGGCGGTTTCTCCCAACGGAGTTTCCACAGATAAGTCAAAGTCTAATTTCTCCTGAGTCAAATTTAATCAATGAGCGCAAGTAGGAGAAATAAAAGAATGGGTAGAACCCCAGATCAAATAAAGTATAGACTTCATTAGAGTTTATGATAAGCTTTACCTGTGATGACCTCATTCGTTCCTTGCTTCTCCGGGAGGTCACAACAAACGCCTCCTCAGACTACCGGCTTTTGACTTTTCTCCGACTACTTTTGGTGCTCTCCATCCTAAATTTAATTGTCTTCAGAAACGACAAAAATCGAGCTAAATAACCTTCTTCCACAATTATAACATGCTTTGACTACATGGCATGGCTAGCTTTGATCGATATGTTTACCACAATTATATGGTAAAGCGTAAAACAATCGAGATAAATTGTTTATAAATTTTAAGAAGTGATTAAAATATTGTTATAATATTAATGATATTAGATTATGAGATTATTAAGTGATTGATAACATGGGATATTCTTGAATCTCGGATAAATTATATTATAAATGTTTAATATTTATCCTTTATCTCATTCGATCGATTCTTTATATCATTATCCTTATGTTTATATTATGTTGAAAGTCATCTCATGTTCAGTAGTGCATAGATGGACTTGGTATGATTATGACCATTGTGATTTTTCTAGATAATCATAACCGTAATTGAAAACACGATTATCTTTCGTCAGTAGTGCATGGATAATTTGTGGTCGTGATACTAATGAATACACAATTATCTTTCGCCGTAGTGTATGGATAATTTGTGGTCGCGATACTAATGAATACACAATTATCTTCGCCCTAGTGTATGGATAATTTGTGGTCGTGATACTAATGAATACACGATTATCTTCGCCATAGTGCATGGATAATTTGTGGTCGTGATACTAATGAATACACGATTATCTTCGTCAGTAGGCATGGATAATTTACGGTCGTGATACTAATGAATACACGATTATCTTCGCCGTAGTGCATGGATAATTTGTGGTCGTGATACTAATGAATACACGATTATCTTCGCCGAAGTGTATGGATAATTTGTGGTCGGATACTAATGAATACACGATTATCTTTAAATGTAGTGGTATGGATAATTTGTGGTCGTGATACTAATGAATACACAATTATTTCGCCGTAGTATGGATAATTTGTGGTCGCGATACTAATGAATACACGATTATCTTCGGTCGAAGTGTATGGATAATTTGTGGTCGTGATATTAATGAATACACAATTATCTTCGTCAGTAGTACGGATAATTTGTGGTCGTGATACTAATGAATACACAATTATCATCGTCAGTAGCAGTATGGATAATTTGTGGTTGTGATACTAATGAATACACGATTATCTTCGGTCCGTAGTACACGGATAATTTGTGGTCGTGGATATTAATGAATACACGATTATCTTCGTCGTAGTGTATGGATAATTCGTGGTCGTGATACTAATAAATATCCTCGACTCAGTAGTGGTGTGGATGATTCGATGATATAGATTAATTATCGAAATGAGTCTCAAAGAATGAAATATTAATTCATGGATGTGGTAAAAGTCATCTTCGGTCAGAAGTGCATTGAGAGACTTGGTATGATTACGACCAAGGATTATTCTATAATCATTTAATCAGATTTGAAAACACGAATATACTTGGCCAAAGTGTGTATGGATAATTCGTGGTCGTGATACTATTAAGTCATTGGCCTCAAAGATTATTGGTTTTATAATTGTATATCTTTCGGCCCGTAGTAAAGATGAATTGTTAATGAATATCTTCGCCTGATCATGGGATGAATTTAATATTTTTAACGATAAAGGTATTCAAGGTATCCTCACCTCTTATCATACCAGTATCGCATTCTAATTTCGAGGGCTAAATTCCATAAGAGGGAGATCAGGAGACCCTTTATTTTATCAATAAAGATTTAAATTTTGTCGAAATAATTTTTTTAATATTATGGTGTGAATTTAAGATAATATTATAGTTGTGGGTAGTATTTATAAATTTTGCAAAGTATGCAAGTTGGTTATATTATATTCGATCGGCTCTGGGAAATATTCGCTTTAGCAGGAATATTCGCATAACTACCAACTCATCAGGTGGACCCCACAATGTAATTATCATTTGATCGAGAAAACGCACAAAAATATTTTATCAAATAATGTGAAGTTTTACCGCTGATATCGCTGAACTACTCTAGAGTAAAAGTACAAGAATACGCAGGTCGCATAAGAAGACACCAGATTGATTATCGATGTTTATGTGAGAAGTCACTCATTGATTCCATTATCATTTATTAATAATATGAATTATTATAATGATAATGACGCTTTGTTTTATTCAGATTATTAACGTAATAAAACAGTAAACATCTTTTATATAAAATGTAATACTTTATTAAAGTTATTCTATAAATAAAATATATTATATTTTATTATGCATAAAGTGTTCGCATAGTGTTTTTTAGTATTTTGTATAGTGTTTGATAGTAAATGTTTTATATAAATAGAATATATTATATTTTATTTAAAAGATTTTACTTTAAATACGGACCGCCGATTAAAAGTAAATCAATCTGACTGCTTCATGGATTAATTACTACGCATTCTATTTTTCTATAAATAGAGCTCATTCCTTCATTATTTTCATTTAATTCATCAAACTCTGGTAGATAGAAACTATAGAGAGAAGAGAAGAAAAGTATTCTCGCTACTTCACTTTGCCAATATTCGCTTCTTCTAAGGTGTGGGTATTATTTGTCATGCCTGTAGGGTGTTATTCTTTCTTATTCATGAAGAGAACTTCATTATTCCATTCATTATTATTCTCGCTGAATAACTCGTAAAAGTGGTGGCATACCCTATACATAACTCAGAGATATGCATATACCCTATACTTGGTGAAATCCTTATATTATTCCATTCTTATTTATTCTCATTGAATAACTCGTATACGCTAATCCCCTATACTTGGTGATCTTCTTCATTATTCCATTCTTTATTATTCGTTGAATATCCTCGCTCGAAAGTGTTTTACACCTTACCGGGTTCCATTGTTTATTATTCCGCATTTATTATTCATTGAATATCCTATTCATGTGTTTTACACCGAATTCGTTCCATTGTTTATTATTATTCAAGATTTATTATTCTGTGGATCATCCTCGCTTGCAGAATTTCACCCTCGACCGTTCCGTTATTATTGTTCGCATTGAATAACTCTGCCTATGCCAAGCACCGCACGCACGGTGATTTCCTTTGTTATTCCATTCTTTATTATACCCAAATGGTTAAAACTTTGACTTCTATACTCCATGAAATTAGTAGAATATTCTCGATATTTATGCTTCATCCAAAGATCTTTCACGGAAACATTCTTCCGATCATTCTTGAATTTTACTCTACAAAACAAAGATTCGTCGACAATTCGACGTTATTAATTCCGGATAAAATAATTTCGAACTTGTTTTATTGAATTATTATGTCATTGTCATCATCCTTATGTTATATTATGTTATCTTTCGCTTACGCAGCATAGATGAACTTAGTATGATTACGACCAGGATCATTCTAAGATAATCACGACTTGTTATAAATGATGTGATAAAAGTCCTCAAAGTCAGAATGCAGTTGATGGATAGTTTTTGGTATGATTATGACCAGGGGTGATTCTATAGATAGTCAATTACCATTGATAATTTGATGAAAATCCTCGACCGTGGTACGTGGATGATTAGATATTGTGGTTTATTCATTAAACCGAGTCTTAGTGATAAAAATTTATGAAAACCTTTTAAAACCTAAAAGATGTAGACTTTTATTTTCTACTTGACTTTTTTAATGGATCAGATATTCACCGCAGCTTAAACCGTTGTTCTATTGTATTTTATCGCTTAACATCATCAAGGCTAATGATAATTTATTCTCGCATTATCTTAGTCATAATATTTCTTATCGGGCTAGTTGAGCTCACCCTTTCTTTCACCGTTTCTTCGTGAAATGAGAACATAGCCGGGACGAAGCCTGGGAACGTAGTAATGGTCCAGAGGATAAGATTAGTAGTCCTCACTATTCTCGTGAAATAAGTGTGATAATAGTTGTAATGAGGACTCCTTTCGAGTTTGTATAATATCTAGTAGTACAATATTTGTATTCAAACTCACGCTTTATGTCGATTGCATACCATTATATTAGTAAGTCAGATTTGAATTTATGTACCACGTAAGTGAAGCACCCAAGATGGGTGACGACGATACCCAATTTTGGGGGCGCCACACCACCGAGGATTTTTATCACATCATTTGTAACATTACTACCATGACATTACACCGGTCAGTCTCTCGGTCATAATCATACCAAGTCCATCTATGGACTACAGTGCCATGACTTTCAACATAATATAAATATGAGGATGATGATAATGATATAAGAATTCAATAAAACAAGTTCAAGAATTATTTTATCCAGAATTATTAACGCCCAAATTGTCAACATGATATCAAGCTTGTAGAGTAAAATTCAAGAATGATCAAGAATATTTCCATGAAAAGATATCGATGAAACGCAAATATCAAGGATATTCTACTAATTTCATGGAGTATAAAGTCAAAGTTTTAAACCAACCGGGTATAATAAAGAATGGAATAACAAAAGAAATCACCATGCACGCGATAGATCACCACAAAGAAGGTTATTCCAATGTAATAATAAATAACTAACCAGTCCCAAGGTAAAAATGCATGTATGTGATGTTCCAAATGTAATAATAATAAAGATTTTAACCAGTCCTCCCAAAACACACAGACGTGATATTCCAATGTAATAAATAATAAAGACTTTAACCAGTGTAAAAAACACATGTATGTGGATGTTCCAAATGTAATAATAAGAATGTCACCAAGTATAGGGTAAACTGCTAAGATACAAAAGTTATTCCAACCGGTCAATAATAAAAATGGAATAATGTAAGTTCTTTCGTGAATAAGAAAAAGAATAACACCCTTTTTACGTACAATAAATAATATCCTTACCTTAGAAGAACTCGAATATTGGAAAAGTGAAGTAGCGTTATACTTTTCTTCTTTCTCTATAGTTTCTCTCTAGAGTTTCAATGAATTGTAAAGAAATAATGAAGGAATGAGCTTATTTATAGAAAAACCGAGGGTGGCTCTTGGTCTTAACGAAGGGTCAAAATGACTCTCGTAATATCAAGAGACAACTATTATTTACGAAAAGGGTAATTAACCTTTGGAACAATCAAGAGGCGCTTAACTCTCGTAATATCAAGGGACAACTACTATTTGCGAAGGGGTAATTACTATCGACAAAGGTAATTACTATCGACGAAGGTAAATACTATCGACGAAGGTAAATACTATTAACGAAGGTAAATACTATCAAGAAGGTAATTACTATCGACGGAAGGTAAATACTATCGACGAAGGTAATTACTATTCACAAAGGTAATTACTATTCACAAAGGTAATTACTATCGACGAAGAGACTCTTAGATGATTTAGACATATGGGCCCCCATAAAATAATCAAACTTACCACAAACGCCTCATAATGTACTCTTTATATACATCAAGGATCAATAAATATTACCACAAATCATTTTATTTTTAATCAACACATTTTAATCTTTCAACAATTATTAATCATTTATAACTTGTCGTCTCAATTAATAATATAACATATTATACAAATGATACTACGACAATAATCAAATCAATAATATAAGAGATATGATGCAAAGAATTATCAGTAAGAATAATTGAGTATAGCTAAGTGACTTCTCACGTAAAGATCAATAATCAATACCTTGTGCTACTTATGCAACCAATGCCAGACATCGTATTTCTTACCACCGGGTAGTTCAACAGCTTTTAACGGTAACACCTCCGCCCGCTTTTTTATAGAAAGATAATTTTGTCGCTTTTCTAACTACGACAATACTTCCGCCAGGGGTCCACCAATGATTGAGCTCGTCGTATTTAATATTCCCCACAAAAAGAATATTCCCCACCAAACGTAATATTTTATAACAACTTGCTTACTTTGCAAAATTTATAAATATTACCCACAACTATAACATTATATCAAATTTATTCCATAATATTCAAAAATAATATTTATAGAAAATTCATCTTTATTTATAAAAGTCATCTTACAAATAGTAATTACCTTCGTCAATAGTAATTACCTTTGTGAATAGTAATTACCTTCGCCAATAGTAATTACCTTTACCGGGACGCTTCGAACCACTTGTCGCTTCAGACATGTGCATCGAACCACTTGTCGCTTCACATTACAAAGGCCAAACCACTTTTCTTTTCATTATCAACTACCGTCAAGCCACTTGCCTTTTCACATGGCAAAAGCAAACTAGAAATCTTCTATAAATAGAGGCCTAGTGCTTCATTATTTTTCACTTAATTCATTCAAGCTATAGAGAGAAAAAGTATAGAGAGAATAAGAGAGAAAAGAAGAAGAGTATTTTGTTACTACATTACCGCAGATTCAATCTCCTACCAAAAAAGTAAGTGGTGTTATTCATTCTTATTCATGAAGAGAATCTGTTGTTATTCCATTGCTTATTATTCTTGGAATAACCCGTGATATCTTGCTTTACCTATACTTGGTGAAATTCTTCTATTATTCATTTGGAACATCCCGCTCAAGGTGTTTTACATAACCTGTTCTGCCTCTTTATTATTATTCTATTGAACATCTCCGTGCATGCGACGCCCCCAAAATAGGTATACATCACCCATTCTGAAATGTCAATACATGGTATGTAAACATCTATAACTTTATTATTACAACAAAGAAATCGAGTTTGAATACAAATATTATCTTCAGAACTAATATCTATACTCAAATAAATTCTCATCACATTTATTGATACATTATTTTATAAAAATGGTGAGGACTACTAAACAACTCTCTCTAGAACCTTCATTCCATACCCCGACTGCACTCGCTATATTCTCGCCTCCCCGAGAAGAAAAATGGAACAAAAGGAAAAGGATGAGCTCAACTAGCCCAAAGAAGAATATTATGACTAAGATAATATACAACAAATTATCATTAGTCTTCAACAGGAAAATCTAATGTAATACAATAGACAACAAGTTTTTAAATCAATATTCTAATGAAAATAATAATTCATTAGAAGAGTTAAGTAGAGAATGCAAACTACTATCTTCTATGTATGAATTTAAAAGTTCATCGCCTATCTTTTATCCCCTCGTAACATCAATCAATATATATCTCGGAATCAAATATTCATCTTTGCACTTCTGCACCAAAGATATTCATCAGTCAATCATGTTCATCTAAACACTGCTCATCTCGCACTACACAGCCAAAGATATTCATCGAAATCATTCATCTTTACACTACAGCCCAAAGATATTCAATAATATCATCATTTAAGATCGAGGGATGATGAAAATATTTTTAAAGAAACGAATCCAAAGGAAACAAAATGACAAGGATTAAGGATTAATGATTCGTACTTCGTTTTATCCATAATCCAACAATACCTCAAAAATAATCATAGTGGTGTAAAATTCAAGAATGATCAAAACATGGATACAATCAAAGCTAGTATCCGAATAGATATTTTGACGAAAAGAAAATTTTTCATTTTTCGATGAATAGTCTTGTGATTCGTGAATAAAAGGTCGTATATGTGAATAAATACGTATCGTGAATAAATAGTAACTCAATTCCAAATTTGATAAAAACTTCGGATCAATATTTCAACATAATCATATTGAAGAAATAATATCATTACGAAAAAAAATATCATTTACCTCGAAAGATCAGTCTTCAAATTGAAACACCTGGATATAAGCTATGACTTTGAACTTGCAAGTATAGCAATACTCAAAAATACTCACAAGAATAAACGCCGATAATATAGAGAGAAAACTTCAATTTCTGGTGTGATTTTCATTCTAACATAAGCATCCCATTTATAGAAATTGCTTAGAACACCAAAGCGTAAAATTTAATAAAATATTAATATATAAATCAAATTTTCCTACGCCTAACCTTCCAAGAACTGAATTCAGCTCATTCAACACACATGTAACACACCATAATGAAAAAAACGTTTTTGTTATTTAAAATATTTTAAACTTCCAAAATCAATTATTTGGAGTTTTAACTTCAATAATTCATAATAAATAGCCCTTCTATCAGAAAATTTCAATCTCGCGAGTTTTATAGGAAATTCAATTCTCTACAACTTTTCGTAAGAAAGTTTTCCAAATTCCAAATGTAAATTGACCAAAAATCCACAAACGAGAGATTTTACAAAGTTATAATCAAATTTCACTCAATAAATGTGGTCCACCGACATGTTTAACATGTTTTAAACATTTATTGCAACAAAATACTCTTCCTCCTCAGATACTCCATATATCCCACATTCGCTTATAAAAATATCACCATTATTATATTATTAAATATATAATATATATTTAAATGAATTATTTTATCGTAAAAAGATAAAATTTCAATTTTCAACAATTATCATATTAAAAATTTTCTCCATCTATATCCACATAAAATCAATATTTTCCTCATCATATGAATCAATAATTAATTATTCACAAATAATATTACAGAATCACAATATTGACAACCGTACGGCCCTGTGAGCAGGGGCTTTCCAATAAGAATTTCTCCTCATCATGCGGCAGCAATTAGGTGTAACCAAACCTCTCTCCCAATAGTAACTTTCTAGACATGCCAATTATTGAAAAATACTATGTAATGACAATTATCAAACAACAACAATATAAAATATAAACGCAAAGAATTATTAAATCAATAAAATATCGAATAATGAATTATCGTAACCATTATCGAGTAAAGGCCTTCTTCACGTAAGAATCAATAATTGCAATAATGGTGTATTACTGTGTTTTTAACCATCGTATTTAACAAGATAAATTCAGTAATAACTACTGTTGTTATTTTTAAACAACTTATATTTGTCATTTTCTTCATCCAATCGCTTTTTCGGTTATGGGCCTACATACATAGCTACCGTTAAGCATTTAATATTCCCCAAAGATTTAATATTCCACGACCAAACGAATATTCCCGACAACAATGAATACTTTATAACCACTTCTTGCTTATTTTGAAATATTTGCGTATTTTACCCTAACTATCCACATTAATCAAATCAACCCTTACTATTTCAAAATAATAAATAGAGAAATTAAATTTCATTAATAATAAGTTGGGGTCTTACCGATCAGTGTGTTTTACACCTTTACTCGGTTTCGCCTTTATTATTATTACGTTGGAACATCTTCGTCTGCATGTGTTTTACATCTGGACCTGGTTACATCTTTATTATTATTCTATTAGAACATCCTGCGTCATGTGTTTTACACCTAACTGGTTCCGCCTTTATTATTATTCACATTGGAACATCACATGCTCGTGGTGTGTTTACGCCGAACTCCGGTTCCATTCTTTATTATTCTCATTGGAATATCCTCAATGCATGCGTTTACGCTGGACTGATTCCGATTATTTATTATTCGTTGGAATAACTCATGCGCTTGATCGCCTATCGATGTAGTGATTTCTTTTGTTATTCCATTCTTTATTATACCCATTGGTTAAAACTTTGATCGCTATTGTAAGACCCCAACTTATTATTAATGAAATTTAATTTTCTCTATTTATTATTTGAAATAGTAAGGGTTGATTTGATTAATGTGGATAGTTAGGGGTAAAGATACGCAAATATTTCAAAATAAGCAAATGGTTATAAAATATTCATTGTTATTTGGGAATATTCGTTTGGTCGTGGAATATTCGCATCGCTTCGTGGAATATTCGTATTTATTTTGCCAGCCAATATGTGGGCCCTATAATCTGAAAAAGCGATTGGATGAAGAAAGCGACAAATATAAGTTGTTTAAAAATAATCTACGTAGTTATTACAGTTATCTTGTTAAAATACTTTCGGTGGTTAAAAATACAAGAAAGACACTCAGATCGCACCAATTATTGATTCACTTCACGTGAAGGCACCACTCAATAATGGTTACGTTAATTACCGCTCGATTTTATTGATTCAATAATTTTGCGTATGATATTTTATATTGTCGTTGTTTCAATAATTGTTATTATTAATAATATTTTTATTATCGAAGCAATAATTCATATTATCATTCAATAATATTATTAGATAACATTATTGGCAATGTCTAGAAAGTTCACGGCTCTAAGGAGAGGTTTGGTCACCTAATTGCATACCAGCAAGAAGGGAGAAATTTTATCGAAAGCCCCTCTTCCTGTGAACCACCGCTGTCAATATTGTGATTACTGTAATATTATTTGTGAATAATTAATTATTGATTCATATGATGAGGAAAAATATTAATTTTATGTGGATATAGATGGAGAAAATTTTAATGTGACAATTGTTGAAAATTAAATTTTATCTTTTTCGATAAGATAATGTATTATTAT